>VZRR01007495.1:69865-96698 GCA_013398015.1 Oreocharis arfaki | reverse complement strand
CCGGGAGGCCCCGCCTGCGCGGCCCCGCCGTGCTCCGCACGCCGTGTGCTGCGGGGCCGGGGGTGCCTCGGGGCTGGCGCGCTCCGTGCGTGTGCCCGGGCTGCTGCGTCTTGGCTGCAGAGTTTGTGAGGTTTTTTGGTGAGTTTTCCGCGTTTTAGCTGTGTGATTGGCCGGCGTTGTTTCTCGTGGCAGATGATCGATACCCTGGCGAGCGACGAGGCTCAGGACCTGCTACTCCAGCTCCCCGCAATGCTGGAGCAGGAGTTGCGGGCACAGCCCCGGGCCGCCGGCCTCAGGCTGCTCGAGACTGCCCACGACAATGGCCTGCGAATGACCGCACGGCTGCGAGACTTCGAAGTAAAAGATCTCCTCAGCTTAACTCAGTTCTTTGGCTTCCGCACTGAGACGTTCTCATTAGCTGTGAATTTCTTAGATAGATTCCTGTCAAAAATGAAGGTAAGTCTTTTTATAGTATAAGCTCTCAGCCTAGTTCCTATTCAAAGCTAGAATGTCTTGGGTTTAGGTAAAGGTTAAGCTCGTTCCAGAGATTCTTGATTGCTCTGAGCTAAAAATTAGTGTTCTCCGTTCAGACTTTAGTACTGTTAACAAAGGTGTTTCTTCTGGAGAAGGAAGAAGTAAAGGATGCCCATGGGCTGGGAAACAGAGGACGCGTTAATGAGTTAGACCAAGACAGACTGCCTGTCTTGCTGCATAGATACGAGAACATCTTAAGTTACTTCTTATTTAGCTGCCTTTTCAACCTATCAGTAAGCCTTGTGTATATAAAGATGCTGTTGAACACTTAAAATCTGGTCAAACATTAGTTAGCACTCCATTCTCCCGTGCAGATGTGACATGCTGACTTGGGTTGTTTTTAATTGTCTAACAAGACAGGATTTACACTGTACAGTTTGGACAAGAACAAAAGCTTGTTTTCCTTGTGTGTTCAAACAAAAACGAGAAAGCTCGATGGAATGGATGGGAAAATGATGATTTCAAAGACTTCTGAATCCAGAATAAGCAGTAAAAATGGGGACTGAATTGTTTATGGAATAAAATAAGACAATTTATATATACATATGGTCATATATATGTATGTATATATACTTTAAAAAGAGTTAGAAACCCCTAATTTTTTACTATCACCCGATACATACAACACTTTTAAGTCCTGAAAGCTTCCTATTAGGCTATTTAGAACCTCATTAAGAAACCAGTTCTACCTCAATCAAAATTGCTCTGCAATCTTGCTTTTTATATGAATGAGATGCAGCTTACAGTGTGTGACTGTTTTCTTGTTTGGTTAAATAAAGATAAGAATGTATGAGAAAAGACTTACTTTTCAATCTCCAAAAAACAGAACAACTCCCCACCCCCCATACTTTTTTCCTGAAATAGATTGGTGCCTACAGTTCGATACTTACATGTTGTGATAGCTGATCAGAGGCCTTCTTCTTCGAAAATAACAGTGATTCACTTTTCTTTAGGTACAGCCTAAACACTTGGGCTGTGTTGGACTCAGCTGCTTCTACTTGGCTGTGAAGGCATCAGAAGAAGAGAAAAATGTGCCCTTAGCCACTGACTTAATTCGAATAAGCCAGTATAGGTTCACTGTTTCAGATATGATGAGAATGGAGAGAATCATATTGGAGAAGCTGTGTTGGAAAATCAAAGCTACAACAGCCTTCCAGTTTCTACAGCTCTATCATTCATTCATTCATGAGAATTTAAGCTGTGAAAGGTATAATAACTAATACTGATTTTGCTGTAGCTGCCTACGATCAGGTTATGTAGAATATAGAAAAAAGCGGGGAAGTTGCTTGAGTAATTGACCTTTCTATACGTTAAAAATCCCACAAACTTTCCCCCTTACTGGTAATTGTCAAAAATGTGAGCATCTGTGGTTTAATATTATTGTCATTTTAAAGATTGTTTGCATAAATTGAGTATTGCTCTCTGAGCTGAAAACCAAACTTGCTCAATAATGATGGTATAATAAATCTCTGCTTATGTTGCAGTGAAGTATTGCCTCATTGTAAAGATTGCAGAATCTGGCTTAAAAAAGATTCCTTTTTCTAGTAAGCACTGAAATTCCTTGTTAAGTGTGCTTTGATAATGCAGCTCTCCCCAGTGTAACACAAGATTTATTTTTGGCATTGGAACTGCTAAAACTGAACACCTGTTTGAATGTAACCCTAGAACTTCTGGGACAAATGAGGCCTTTGTTTAGATAATGAACATTCTTGCTGCTTCTCTGAGTTTCCAGAGTGATGCTGCCTTGATCAATCTTGCATTCCTCTAGATTCCCTCATCTGTTTTCATTACAGGAGTAAATACCTTAATTTTGAGAGACTTGAGACCCAGCTAAAGGCCTGTCACTGCAGAATTGTGTTTTCTAAAGCCAAGGTAAACATCTTGAAAGTTCAAAAAAATTAAACTGCTGAAACTTAACAAAGCAGTGTTTAAAAACATTTTCTCTCTCTCCAGCCTTCTGTCTTGGCACTGTCTATTATGGCACTAGAGATAGAAGAACAAAAACTGCTGGAGTTGACGGAGGCATTGGAATTTCTGCAGTTACATTCCAAGGTATGTGCAGATAAAATTTCAGGGGAGGATGGAAGAAAAATGCATGGTGAGGTCTACACAGTGGGGAAGGGACAGATGCATTGGCATATTGGTTTCTTTTGTGGCTTTCTTGTGGTGGTTTTTTGTTTTTTTTTCATTTGGCCTGGGATATTTGGCTGCCTATCTCTTGTTGAAGAAGGTGAAAGTAAATGTACAAAGTAAAGATTTAACTAGTTACTAACATACGACATTCTGTTTTGTTATGTAGATAAACAACAGAGAATTGACCTTCTGGAAGGAGCTGGTGTTAAAGTGCCTTACGGAATATTCTTCAAGCAAGTGTTCCAAACCGAATGTGCAGAAATTAAAGTGGATTGTGTCTGGACGTACAGCTCGGCAGCTTAAACATAGCTACTACAGAATAACACACCTTCCTACCATTCCAGAGACTGCCTCATAATAGGTAGCTCCTTGTAAAATCAACTTCTGACCTTGTAAAATTAACTTCTGATAATGTAGAAGTAAAGTTAGCTGTTAACTACCTCCAGGTTCCTTATAGGTTACCTCCTGGAACCATGTAACGTAAGTGTAGTAGGCCTGTTCTTGTGGTCATGGTTAAGCCAGTGCTGTACCTAAAGAAGTGACAACCTAATTAATGTACGAACACTGGAGAAAGAACTGATGTATATTGTGGTAGCAGAAATGTTCTACAGACGTTGGGACCTCCTTTACGCTAAAATGTGGAGTAAACCTGGAAAAATGGGAAAAAAAACTTGCCTTGCTCCTATCCCAAAAAGAAAACCAGCCTGTTGGAATGAGTTTCTTGTAATTGTTCACTTAAGCCACTTACAAGACAGTTTTATACAGTTTTACTTGTATAACTTTTTCGTGAAGGCTAAAATCAGTAATTCAATTATTCCTGTTACTGTTCTATTCTGCAGAAATGGTGAGCTACTTCCTTACCTAGACTTTACTTCAAGAGGCTATACATTTTTCTGTACCAGCTCTCTTGCTGTTGTCTTGCTGTATTAAGATCTCATGCTTTGTTTAGCTCTTGTAGAAAGCACTTCAGTTGACTCGTTTGTTTGGGTTTTTTTACAGGAGTACAATAAAATGAGAAGACCATCCTGTGACCTTGTCAACAGCCACATGAATATTTGAGAAACAGTCTGAACCATGACCTTAATAATGAAGAAATCAACTCATCGAAAGAATATGTAACATTTCAAAGATCCTTCCAGCAAATACCAGTTCTTTTCATGATGAAGACAACAGTATGTGGTGTCAGTTTTCAGTCTTACTTGGTAGACTGTTTACTAGTCAGTGAAATAACACAATCTCAATACAAGGAATTTTAACACCTTATAGTTTGTAGAGCAGCTTGTGTAATCTAACCTTGGTTTACAGTAAATGCAGGTGCTGAATTAGATAATAATTTTTAAAACCTGGTTCACTTTCTGGGGATTATGTGATACTAGGAAAATCTGATGTGCAGTAATGCAGTGCTGCAGTGTGTTAAGAAATGAAAGACTAATCCCACTAAATATTGATGACAACAGCAAATGCCTGCCAGCTCACCTGGTGTGCTGTTTGGGCAGTACCTTGTGTCTGTGTGTTCCTGCTGGGATGGGCACTGGCCTCCTACTACAGTCACATTAAACATTAGCCTATCTGATACCCACTGAACGTGTCGAGTAGGCAGAGCAGGAGAAAAGAGAAACGTTACTGTGTTTTTAGAAAAAGCAGTCACTAAGCATCAGTAACTGCAATATTTTATAAGAGCTGTGGTTTACCAATGCCACAAGTTATCTCATAGTGTGTAAAAACTTGGTGATACCTAATGAAGACTAAGGGAAGGAACTGGGTCCCATGCCCTTAATCTGACATTAATTTTCCAGAGTTTTGCTCTGCTAGAGGTAAATGCTGATGCTGAACAGGCACATTGTTACAGGTACAATAGGAGCAGGGCTAGTTCCCCATCTTGGCCTGTGTGTAGAGGCAATCTAGTTGAGAAACACTGAAGATTGCTTCAACTCTGATCTCTTTAATGGTAAGCTGTGTAAAACACAACTGTTTGTTCTGAAGACCAGGTCAGTATTTGAGGCATATGATGCTTCTAGTACTAACAAGGAAGTGAATAATAAGAATGTATTATTTGAGTAATAAGAACGCATTATTGTATGTTAGATGGAAAGAGGTTCTGGGAGAATGTTGCTAATGTCCTCTTGAATTCTGCATCTGTGGGGCAGAGGTTGTTGGCAACAGGCTGTTAAACCTGATTGTCGTATGGACTGATGGAGTGGAGAAGGAGAGATCAGAGTGTGGGATGAGGTGTTAGCCAGCCAACCCTTCCCTGTAATGGTACCAGGTAAGGTAGAAACCATTCTTTGCATATCTCAAACTAGTTAAAGCTTTCACAGAGGACTCCATACCAAAGCTCTCTACTGGACAAATCAGATCTTCTCATGAGCTCATGAGAGTGATTGCACTGCAAAACGTGTCACTGGGTATTGCACCTGCCAGTGCTGCCTGGGCATTGTGCTGATCTGTGCAATGTGATTCAAAGGTGTGGTCAGCCACCTGGGAGACAATGCAATGTGCAATTCTAATTGTCCTGTCTCAATATTAAGATATGTACCTTTAAATTAAACATTGAAATGTGTTTACCTAAGTAGCTTTCTTCTTGTCTGTTAGGAAACATCTTAGTAGGAAGCCTTAAAAACATGATTTATACCCAAACAGTACCTGGAGGAAAATTTCCAGGCAGGAGGTAGGAGATGGAGATTTTTTTTTTCCCAGTTTATTTTTATAAGGAGCAGCTAGACAACCACATGAGAAAATACTAAGTATCTTCTAATATCTGTTCTTCAACAGTGAATCACAGAATGGGTCAGGCTGGAAGGGACCATGGGTGGGATCAGCTGGTCCCACCTCCTGGCTCAAGCAGGGTTGTCCCAGAACACATGACATATGATTTTGCACAGACATTTCTTGGTTAGCCCCAGTAAGTCCAAACCACCTCTGGGAAACCTGTTCTTCTGCACAGTCACTGCACAGGGAAGAACGTCTTCCTCATGTCCAGGTGGAATTTCCTGGGCATCAGTTTGTGCCCATTGCCTCTTATCCTGTTGCTGGGCACCACGGAGCAGAGCCTGGTCCCTGCTCTGAGCCCTCCCTGTAGACAGGGATGAGGTCCCCTCAGCTGTGTCTCCTCCCGAGGCTGAACAGCCCCAGCTCCCAAAGCCTTTCCTTGTAGGGATATCTGCCTCCACAGCCTCTGCTGAACTCCTTCCAGGAGCTCCATGTCCCTCCTGTCCTGAGGAGCCCAGCTGGACACAGCACTCCAGATCTGGCCTCACCAGGGCTGAGCAGAGGGGACAGCGTCACCTCCCTGACCTGGCAATGTTCTTCCTGATTCACCCCAGGCCTTCTTGTCCCCCAGGGCACTGCTGGCTCAGGGACAGCTCATTGTCCACCAGGACCCCAAGGTCCTTTTCCACAGAGCTGTCGTCCAGCAGATCAGCCCCAGCCTGGTGCATGGGGAGATGCCTTCCCAAGTGTAGATAAGTGAGAATAAGATATCCTTGCATAAAGACAAGTGGTAGATTTATAACTGATTCATTTGCTATGGTGTTTCTAAAAAAAAAAACCACCCAAACCAAATATTCTGCTTGAAGACGTTATTTTTTTATGTACACCTTTCTCTATAGTTTGTGCCTTAGTATTACAAAATTATCACAGCTTATAAATGAGCTGGTAACATTTTGTCTTCATTCTGCTGGGAAAGATCTTTCTCTTCACTGAAGTAATTACTTTTGACAACAATCCATTGAAGAGATCACTGAAGTCTTCAACAGTTACATGATTCCAGTCCTTAACTGTAACATGTAATTTGTCTAAAAGATCACATATAAAAAGTTTACTTTTCAAGACTAGAAAAGTCTGGTCCTCCTTTGCTGTAATTTCCAGAAATTTCTGCCCCACTGAAGTCAAATCCAGGGTTCTGATGGAGGCAAAATTAAAAATTGTTTAGTAAATAAATTATTTAGAATAAAAATGCTTTAAAAATTCCCAGACAACCCACAAACAAAAACCCTAAAATGCTTTTTTAAAATATTCTGCCATTGTAACAAGAACATACAACAATCAAATTGTCATACATTTATCACAGCACTGAAATTCTTGAAAATGCATCAACAAACTTTGAATTGTCATAGTTTGGTTGCCTACTGCTGAAGTGACTTTGTAATGCTGCTCTTGACTTGGCAAGCAGATCTCCCAGAAAAGAAATATTAAGGTAAGTTTAAGAAAGAGATCTGGCTTTTGGTGTCCTTTGAAATTGCCTTTTGAAAATCTAAGTACATGCCCTGATGGATAAAACAAGGTTCATAAAACTGCTGTTCTCTGCTGCAGTACATAGCCTGCTGATTCAGCTGCCAAGTAAAATGTTGTGATTCTAAAACTGCAGACATGTACAGGAATAGTTGTGTGCTAAAGGTATAGCAAAACAATTTAAGCAATTGTAGTGAAAGTGCAAGGAACATCTTTCCCAGCTAACTATTCTACTCCATCTTATGTTATAAACAAGCATATCCAGTAGTTTGATGTTTGAACTTTATTGTAAATATGGCTATGTCATAATTCTAGATAATAGCAGAAGTTGTGCGTAGCCTAAAAAGTGAAAACTTGTTAGGAAGATGCAATAAGTAAAACAGCAATAGCCCCTCTAAACTCACCTGAACTTTTCACTAACCTTGCAGACAGAGTGCAGACAAAATTTCTTAAAAACACAGTAATAAAACCTTGTAGGCATTTTGTAGATACTGAACTAAATCATGTATTTCCATGGCATTTGCTCAGCTTTCCTGGCCATAACCTCTGTGTGGTAACAAAAAATATAAGGAGTAATTATGGTCCTATAACTTACTTCTCTTTGGAATCGCTCCAGTGTAAGTTTCCTTTGCATCTGGTCCTGTACCCAAGGATCAGCAGCATATTCATTTTCTAACAGAGACATCCAACAATTTCCAGCATCTCTATTTGTCTTCATTAGAACAATTCGTATCAGCTGCCTGTCTTCTGTTGAATGAAAACACATAGAACAACCTTTAAACTCAGTCCTGCGTGCTGGTTCTTTTCTTGGTTTGGTGAATTCACCATTAACAAGCACAAGACCTGAAGTAATTTAAATTCATAATGCCAATGCCAACCTGGTTCTTGTTAAATAAAATAAACATTAACAAGAAAAAAAGGCTGAAGCAAAGATAGCCTGTACTGTCATCTCTCCCCTTCTGGCCTGTGAAATGCTGGAGCTGTTTTAAGGGATTAGAACACAGTTCAAAAGTACTTCTATTGCAAACATAAAGTAACCTCTTGGAGAGGTTCACAACAGAGAAAAGATTTAATCTATTAATATAGACAACTCTGCTAAGGCAATAATGAAAAATTTGAGATCAGGCTTTACAGAGAGTTATTACCAACAGAAGCCAGAACTAACTTTTAGCAACATATGAACGGATGATTATTTAAACACTGTGTATGGCCATAGAGAATATATTGGAAGCATGTTTCAGAGTAAATGTGCAGGGTATTTAGTTCTACTGAAATGAATAAGTACAGCATTAGAAGTGTATTTTGAATATTATTAGCGTACTGAAAAAGACTGGGCTTCACAATGTGTGTTAACACTTCTAGTTTTCATGCCTAAATTAATAAATTATCAATCAATCTTTAAAATAAATATTGAACGGGAAAGAAAATCCTTCATAGGAAAACACTGAGAGGCACAGTCCACAAATATGATTGCCAAACCCAAAAATATTCTGAATACTTTACAGTGTTTATGATATAATGGCCAGAGAAGTTTTTTTTCCTCATTATATGTGGGTACTTTGGTGTGATTTTTAAATTTCTTTCTGATTCTCTTGGACTGTAGATTTTCTCACTCATTCAAAAAATGCAATGCATAAAAAGTAATAATTATGGAGATTCATAGACCACACAATTGTACCATAACTGTTTACCTTTAAATGAAGATTTGCAAAAAACTTCTCACTATATGGAAATGTTTGTAACCCATTATGACCTTCCAGGATGTGGCATTTTCTCATTAACCTTAGTCTCAAGTTCTTTGTAGTACCTCAGTTCCTTTATCCAGCAATAATGACTGCCTTTTTACAAAGTTACGTACAGGAAGAAAGTAATCTTTCTCATTAATAAAGAGGGGGTAAACTATTCTGCAGTTTTACTGCCCCTACAATGTCACTTCAGATACAGGTTATTACCTAAGGTCCACGTTCCTTCATCAGTTACTGTAGAGTCAAAAAGTTTACCCTGCAAAAGACAGGTACAGTATTACAAATCAGTAAAACTTCTTCAGCATCTACTTCACATTGAGTTATTAAGTTTTACTCACAACCACCTTATATTCTACTGAAAACAAATAGGGTGATCTGGCCCTACAAATATAGACTAGCATGTAGCCTGTCAAAGAATTATTGCTTGTTATGCAATTTTTTCTAAAATGAAGCATTTAATACCTGTCATTGTTTCAGTATCTGGAGTCATTCAAAAGGCTTGTGTTTCTCAGCAGGTAATGCCATTTTTAATAATTTTGTCATGAAAATGCAAGTGTTTTTGCCAGGAGTAACACCTAGCTCTGGTGCCAGGTACAGGCAGTTCATTATAAATGTGAATGTAAATCTGTCTTTAGGCTGGGCATTTTTATTTGGCTTTCTGGAGCAATTGAAGCTGTGAACTGAAATGCTGTCTGCATCCACATTAAAATCCATGTGAATTTGTATCTTTATTTTTCATAGAATCACAGAATGGTTTGGGTTGGAAGGACCTTAAAGTTTATCTCATTCCAGCTCCCTGCCATGGGCTGGGACACCTTCCACTAGACCAGGTTGTTCCAAGCTCTGTCCAACCTGGCCTTGAACACTTCCAGAGATGGGGCAACCTGTGCCAGGGTCTCACCACCCTCACAGGGAAGAATCTCTTCCTAATATCCAGTATAACACTGTCTTCTGACAGTTTAAAGCCTTCCCCCTTGTCCCATCACTACACGGCCTTGTAAGAAGGCCCTCTCCAGCTCTCTTTCCATGTCCTGGAGTACAGGGACCATCTGAAAAACCTCGTGCAGGTGAACAAAACTGTTTCCAATGAATGTCATTTTTAATGCATCGAACCTGGGAATAAGAACAGCCACCACAGGGCACAGGTGTGCAAACCTTCTCCCAGATGCCTAATGACAGCACATGAGGACACAGTCTAAGCTGTGCCAGGGCAAGTCTGGGTTGGACATCAGGAAGAAGTTTCACAGAAGGTGTGATTAGACATTGGATCGGGCTGCCTAGGGAGGTGGCGGAGTCACCGTCCGGTGTTTAGGGAAAGCCCACGGTCGGTTGACACAGTCGGTGATAGGCTGGACTCGATGATCTCAGAGGTATTTTATAACCAAATTGAGCCCGTGCCTCCCTGGAGCCCCGCGGCCTCCGCGTAGGGCACGGCCGCTGGCCCGTTCCCCCCGGGCTGCCCGCGGTACCTGCAGCAGCTCCTTCCCGCACACGGCCAGCGCGATGTGCCGGCTCCGCAGGCTGCAGCGCACGTCCTTGGCGCGGGTGCCCGGCGGGACGCGCACCTCGATGAACACCTCCTCCAGCGTCTGGTACCAGCGGCCCCAGGGCGTCTCGCAGGGCACCACCCCGCTGCGCTCCTCGAACGGAGCCGACATGGGACACGGCGGCAGCGCTCCGCTCGGCGATCCGCGATCCCAGCGCCGCTCCCCAGCCCGCCTAGCCGGGAGCGCCAGCCCCGCGCACGCGCGGCCCCAGCCACGCACCCTCCGGGCCCGCAGCGCGCGTGCTCCGCGCTGGGCGCGCCGATTGGCCGAGGCGGGAGGGGCGGCGGGAGCTGATTGGTTGGGCGGCGCGCGATGTGGCCGTTGGCCCCTTTGAACGCCGGGGTCGCGGGGTCCGAGCGCTGTCATGGCCGCTGCGCGCGCGCCGCTCCGCCGCCACCTCCACCGCGATGGCAGTGCTGGTACGTGAGGACAGGGGACACAGGGAGTGGGGGGAGCCATTCGGCGTTGCCCGAGGGACCGGCCTCAGTGTGTCCCTTCCTGTGAGGAGCAGCCCGGAGCGCGGTGCCTGAAGACCCTCTGAGCCCTCGCAGGGGTCCCCTTTTAAGGCAGAAGGTCCTGACTTCGTGTCTAGCCCTGGCATGCCAAATACAGAAGTGAACGTGTATAATATACGTAGTAACTAAAGCGGTTCCAAGCCTTGCTGGTCTATGGTTCCGTAGTACAGCGCTTTAAGAGGAACATGCAGGGCTTGTCACGGCCGAGGCACTGGTAGCGAGAGTGTTTTCTGACGTGAGAGTCTCTCACAGTGAGATTTTGGCTGTAGATTTACCCTAGATGTGTTACCAGCCTCAACTCATCGAAGCTGAAAACCCTACCACTTACCTTCATTGTTCTTTGCTGTTCTGAAAATATCTTTTCTAGCGCATGCCCCCCTGCAAGGATCCCGTAACGTTAAGCCATCAGATGGAGTGAGAAATTTGCTGTCCTCTGAAGCATACCAAGGGCTTAGGAAACAGAAGAGTAAGTAAAGGGTGGACAGAACACAATGATAGGATACTTTAGATGCTACAATTGTTAGTGCTGTTACTGCTCTGCTCTTCAGAAACTGGTTTCTGTTGCAGAGACTCACTGCCTACCTTCTGGCTCAAAGGAGCAACTGTAAAAACATCTATTGGAATCTTCTAAAAATAGCTTTATATGTGGCTTCTGATAACTAGGGGGGCCTCTGGACGTCAAATAAACTACTTATTAACCTTGAGTTCAGAGATACTTTTATGCGTTTTTAGTATCTACAGCATCCCTCAGTTCAAAACTGACGTTATGGATCTGGATCATGTCAGGGAAACTTGGCAGAAGTGGAAATATCAAAATTGTCTGTCACCTGGCAGTCTCTCTCTCAGCTTTGTCAAGTGCCCAGATGACTAATATTGCACTGTCTGATTGCAGTAAAAAAGCAGCTGGTATTGGGTTGTGAAGATGATAATCTAACAACCTGGTGGAATGTTGCCTTTTGTACACAGTTAATTAATTTTGTGTAGTTTGGTTACATTTCCCTCCCTGCGTGCATGCGCACCCTCTTCCTTCACCATTCTCTTCTGCATCCTTCTTCAGGTGAGACAAATCTGAGCAGTGAGAAGAGTGCACCCACCCCAATAACTGCAAGGAGACTGGCATCTCTCGGATCAGCGGTGAGTCTGCTGTGGTGTCTGTAGCACTGTTAAATGCCCACTAAATCTCTCTGACTCCTTAAACAGTACACTCTCTTCATACAACTGTCGTTAACCTACCCAAGTGAACTATGGAACTTGTTGTGTCTGTGTTCCTTAGTAACTAAGCAGGAAAAATCAAATTGCTGCATCCTTGGGAATCATGTGTAATTAACTTGGGACTACAGAGCAGCTTGTTATATTTGGTGCTGCACTGTTGGGATTTCTTTTCCTCTTGCTCATCATGTAATTATGGTGTGATTCTTTCTTTTTAAGGAGATGGTGTTTTGGTTCCTTTTTTCATGGGCTGGGCAAGGCAGAGTGGAAAGCTGGTGGTGAAAGAAACAGGGAGGGGATGGTACTCCATGTGCAGGTTCTCAATGTCTTATGCAAGGATATGGATTTCAAGATTCGTATCTTAACAAGCTGAAAAATGATAGCCCTGACTTAATAGTTAAATTCACGAGTATTGGTGATGTAGGATGAAATTCTGCAAACAAACCTGAGATGAAGATATTTTTTAAATGTTTTTATGAAGCTTAGGGGGTGCTGAAGTTTCCAATTTTGTTAATCTCCTTCCTGTCCCTGTGGTTACGAGCTGTCCGTTCAGAGTAATGCTGATGAGAAAGTATGAGGGTAAACCCCATCCTAACCTGATACTTTTCTGCCCTGTCTGGGAGAGGCAAAGGTTTGCTCTTTAATTGGTATGTATCTTTGTAGTATTGTCTATATGAAGCACCCACTCTTTTATTTATTTGTGTTCAACTAGTATGAATCTAGAGATTTCTAACACATCTCTTTTCCAAAGCCGGCTAATGGGATTGTGAAGACTAAAAAAGATCTTATGCTTATGAAAGAGAAAAAGAAACAGAAGGCACTGGAGAAGGAGGTATGAGTACATTATGTGGGTGAAATCCTGTCATGTTTCCCACTTACCATAATAAAAAAATACAAGCTGGTAGAATTGGCCTCTCTTGCATCACACAGCATACAAGTACTTTACAAACAGCTCTGTGCAAAGAAAGGTTACCAGATATGCATGTACAAAGCTAATGGAATTGCATTAATTCCTGCTGATTGTGAACAACTATTCTGTCAGTCTTTTCAAAAACAGAACTAAGTCCTCTGTTTGCTACCCCATAAAGGTTCTGTTGTATTTAACAATCGCTAGCTGAGATTTTTTGCTCACTAATTGTCATACTTTTAATGCTTAAGAGGTACCCTAAACTATATCAGTACACTTCTGTGTGCTAATTGGTGCCTTGTGTCTCAAATGTCACGTTCTGCCTTTTTGTCGGTCACAGCCAAAAAGGAAAGTTTTTCTTCTGCTGTGTATTAAAGCTAAGACTCTTCTAATTTTAACACGTTGTACTGGCTCAATAGTATAAAATAAGTCAGGTGAAATGTTGCTATTGTATGGTGTGTAATAATAGAGAGTTGTGGTGATTCTGTTATTTCCTTCCTGTGAATGAGAGTTGCAGATACATATTCTGAATGAAAGTAAATACAGTTTGGATACTTATGCCTGTGGTTTACTTAGAGAGGCTAAACTAATGAAAGTAGGAAATAAAGAAAATACCTCATGTTTTAGATTCGTGCATTAGTGAGAGAACGTGGAGAGCAGGATAAAAAACTTCAGGCTCTGGATGAAGATTTTGTTAAGATGGAAGCAAAGCTGAGTGCTGCAGTTCAGGAGAAAACCTCTCTTTCAGCGAATGTTGCATGCCTGAAAAAACAGCTTCTGGAGCTAACAAGAAGCAATGAACTACTAAAGTCAAAGGTATTCAGACAAATAAGTGCATCTTTGCTTTGCCTTTGCTGTTATTGAGCTTCCTGTGCAAGAGGAAGCTTTAGCTGCTGATCAGCATCTGTTTTGACATAGAGCACATCTGGTTTGGAATCTTGTGCCCTTCTGTCTAAACACAGAGTGGGAGGGGAACACTTGGAAAGGGTTGTGTGAACATCAATTCATACAAAGGAATTATGCTTAATGGTTTTATCTTCTTTTCTAACAAGCTGTCTGAAGACGGTGTGCAGAAGAAAATGAGCAGCCTGTGCATGGAGTTGATGAAGCTCAGAAACATGAGGGATGCTAAGGAAAAGGTATGACCATTTGCACAGGACAGTAGTTCTGAGCTGCTCAGGAACACGAAGAGTGCTCCTCGGTATAGTTTGAAGCTCTTGGTGGTGGTTGTTGTTTAGCAAGTGGCTGATATCTTTACAGAGGTAAATCCATTCAGCAATAGTAGGTGCTATCATTAAACTGTAGTGATGAATTAAATTTCAGTTTACCACTATCTCTTCCACAATGCCTTTTTTTTTTTTTTTTTTTTTTTTAAGAAANAATGCCCTTTTTTTTTTTTTTTTTTTACTAAATCTCATTTTGATGTTAATATGTGTGGTTTGTTTTTTTTGTTTTTTCTTTTAAGACTGCGCTGGCAAAGCAGGAAGACATGGAAATGAAGCTGCAGGAAGTGCAAAGAAATCTAGAGCATTCAAAAGGAAAAGTAGCACAGTTACAAGAAAAACTGTAAGTGCTAGGAAGGGAATTAGATGAGATGATATGACCTAGTTGTGTTTCCATGCTTATCCTTTGTAGTAAGCAAAATAGAGGCTGTCTCCCTACTGAGAAGGAACAGACATTATCAATGTTTGTAATCTGGAATAAATATGGTGGAATGAAGTTCTAACATCTGCTGCAATTTGATAAAACAACCATTAGAAACATTGTTTCTCTAGTGTATCTAACATTTTTCCAAAAGATAAACTGTATCATGTCAACCCTTTGTCTTCCAGTGTGGTATGGGTAGGGTTTTTTTGGATATGGGGTGGGGAGGAAACACGTATGCCTTTAGAAAAGAATTGTTCAGGTTGGAGGAGGACATTTGTATAGATAGGATATTTCTGGCCCTTTAGACTACTAAGTTATGAATAAGCAAGACTAGAAAAGCATTAGAGCAGGAGCTGAAATCCTAATTCAGCAGCCAGGCATTTGGCATGGATTTGATGAACACATTCATGTTCTCTAGAGAAGTGCATTGAAGAGCCATTGTGGTGCCTTCAGAGCTGCTTTGATGTAGACACGTGCTCTGAAGAAAGGCAACTGCAGAGTCTTGGCTGCAGCAGCTCTGTGTAGGTAGAGAGCGAGTTCTAACTCGGCACTTTCTGTTCTGCCCAAAAAATGTCATGTGCTGCACAGGAACAGTGCACTAATGTGTAGCCTATTGCTGAGGATAGTGACCTAGGAAGGATGAACTTGCAAGCTGTGTTTGATGTCAGGTTGGCACAATTGGCACTGCAGCATGAACTTGGCTGTTAATACACAAAGGTAATAATGCAGGTAGTGCAGGTCACAAAGGGAGGAGATGCTAATTTGCTACAAAAGCTGCATTTTGTTAATGCATTATTATGTTTGTGGCATATTGCTTGTGGCAAAATGTGGCTTAGTGTCCTTACTACAAATGAGAAGACTGTCTGGAACAGGTATGAAAAGAAGGAAGAATCACCTCTTAGAGCCAGTATCAGTTTTTCAGCCAAACTGGGAGATGAAAAGTGTGTTACTACTTAATGCTGAACTTGTTTAAATATATCTGTCATAAAAACTGTTTGGTTTCAGGTCTGCTACTGAGAGAGAGAAAGTTGAGGAAAAGTCTGACACTGAGAAACTTCTGGAATATATCACGGAGCTCAGGTAACAACAAATTGTTCTCAAGAAGTTAGTTTTCCTCTTGGAAACCAACAGTCCTAAGCATTTTCCTTTGTGTTGATGTGTAAGCTTACAAACAAAATTTAGTGGTAGCAAGTGCCTACATTTTCTTTTACAGTAGTGTTGCAGAAACAGCTGAGAAATACAAACTAGAAGTTGCCCAGATGGAGGAGACTCTGAGTAAGAAAGACCAAGATATTGAGATCCTGAGGAATACCCTCAAAACAAAAGAGGAAGAATCATGTAAACTGATGAAAGAACTTAATGAGAAGTGTCAATTGCTTCAACAAGAGAAAGGTAATTGATAGTTCTTGTACACTGTTCCAAGTGTGGAATCACTCTCATGTCTTAAAGCATCTCGGATAGGTTTTTTTCTAAAATGTCAGTTTAGACTGGTTTGTTCCAAATGAGAAGTCTCTGAGCTCCAGCTAGAAACATTAAGGCATTTTTTTAACAACAGGGAAATCACATCTGACCTCTGTTAAGTCTGAATTGGTGTTTCCATGGAGGGTGACTTGGATAGATAGTACACAATGAAAATTGTAGGAGTGGCTTTAATCTGAAAGGTGAACGCTAAGAAGTTCTTGTTCCTTACTCTTCATCAAGAAGCAATATAATATTGTGTGAATTCAGTGCTAGCAGCTTGTACACAGGTTCATTGAGGTGTTGGGAATATGGCAAAGATCCCATCTTTGCCTCCTTACCCCTTCTCTCCCTACATCAGCAACTCTGCAATCTGAGACATGTACTCAGTTTTCTGTACCAGCTGCCTTCTGTGTGTTAGTTTGTGGAAGAAACTTTGGGGAACTCCTGTAGTTGTTTTCCCCTGCCATATGCTCTTCTGGTGAAGGCTAATTGCTTGGTCCAAACACTCCTGCTGTTTAAAATAATTTTAAAGTGGTATACCTTGAGCCAATTTTGAGGCGTTTCCAGATGGGTTTAAGGTATGGGTTTGTTTTGTGTGGGGTTTTCTTTCTGTGTTTTTGGTAGTTAGGGAAGGGAAAAAAAAAAACAAACTAAAGATGGAATAGAAGTATTATGAATAAAATATATTGTAGTTATTTGAAGATAGAGAAGGGAATTTGTGTTTTATTGACAATTTCTCTATGCAGAGAAAGAGTTGTCTGAGACACAAGGACAGTTCCTGAGTATGAATGCTGAAATAGAAGACCTGAGAAAAAACCTTGATTTGGTGGAACAAGAACACCAAAAACTGCTTCAGAAGCATGAGGAGGTCATCTCTCAGCTGCAGCAAGAGAAGGTAAATCCAGACTATAAATTAGTCTAAAAATATGTTGTAATCCCAAGGATTGGCACTAAAAATTCATGTTTGGATTATGCATGAGATGTGCGTTCCACAGAGTAGGTTATCATTAATATGGTAAAGTAGGTACTGGCCTGCAGAAACTTGTGTGGTCTAATAGGTCTAACAATCATTGCTGGTGGGATGAGGGTTTTGGTTCTTCCCATAGATTTGAAGTTTAAACACTGCAGATTAGCTGTTTACTACCCAGAAAGTACTGGTAGTTTTAAAATCTGTGGTACTCTGGCATGCAGGAGTCATCTGCATCAATGCAACAGAAGCTACTAGAGTTTGAAGATGAAGTAACAAGTGAGAGACATCTTCTGGAAGAAGAGCTGAATGATACCATGAAGGAGCTGAATAAATTGCATGCGAAGGAGAAGAAAGCTGAAAAGTTGGTGAAGCGATTAGAACAAGAAATCAAATCTCAAGGTTTTGAACTCGCACAGATGGAAGAAAAGTTGAAAGGGTTTGTGAAAAAAACTTCCTGATTCTAAAGCTTTGAAAGGAAAAATGTTAAATTGGTAGTATAAACAGAGCTTCTGAGCCCAATTCAGGTTTTAGAGACCTGAGCAGTTATTTCTTGCTGGTTGTTGATTACTGATAGTGATGAGATCTAACAACCGTATGCCTTTAGAAAAGAAAGTATCAGTAGAAACTTGAGTCAGTTTTACATTGTTGTAATTTAACACAAAAAAAAAGCCAGTTGGGATTTATGAAAGGCTGGTATTGTAGTGCTCTGACCCTGCTGTGCTAGGTAAGCAATATGCATGCTGTACTGGCTATTTCTGTCCTGGAGAAGGTAATGACAAAAAGATTTTCAAGCCAGTTATTTCTTGTTAAAGTTTACAATCAGGTGTTCAGTCTACTCTATAACTACCTCGGAAAATAAGGGGAGGGAGAAATCCTTAATAATACCTATTTGTGAAGATTGTGCTTTAGTATGTGAGAAGTTACTGGTTTGTCACAATTAATTTATTTCTGCTGATTCAAGCCTTCTGTAACTGATAGCAGCATTTGGTGATGTGTTCAGGCACGCCTCTCCAGTGTGCAATGCTGAATTTTTATTTCAGGAAGAACGCAGAGTTGGAGCAAATCAAAGAAATGCATAGCAGTGCTGTATTGCAAATCCAAGAAGAGCACAGCAATACACTGCAGAAACTTGGAAAGACTGTTGCTGACTTTGAAAGGTATTTAAGTTTTATTAATGTATAGGACAGGGATTATCTCTAAGATGACAATAAAATGTACTGTTCATTTATGTGCCTTGGTACTTCATACTGTATGTGAGTGTTGGCATGAGGATTTTGTAGAGCAGAGGATTTTGTCATGGCATCTGATGGCATTAAGAATTTTTTTATTGAGTACTAGGAAAGTATAGTGACACAGTATCACTATCTAGTTCAGTAAATTGGATATTTCTTCTTCCAAAATGTTACAAGTTGGAGGAGTTAAGTGCTCTTGAATCACAATGAGATTTGTAACTAGTGATAGTGTTCTTGGCACTGAAATGTCTTGCAAAAAGACTTGTTTAGACTCAAAATTTGCACTGAATTGAGAATAGTTTCCTATAGTTACTGCAAGTCTTTCACCTTAAAATATTCAGGTTGTGAAAGTAAATAAAAAGTGACACTGTTATTACTAGGTATGCATATCACTCGTGAAGGATCCCGTGGGATATTTGCCAATGGCAACTACAGACAGGAGGTGCTTTGCTGTTTGAAATAAGCTTCAGATAGAGTAGGTCTTTTGTGTTTTAAAATACCTACAAAAATATGGTAATATCTGTATTAAAGAATTCATTGTAGTGTTACTGCTTATGGCTTTATGGAACTTTGTGTTGTGGTTTGTTTCTTACCTTTGGATTCATCAGTGCCTGTACACTGCCATATCTTCAGATTATAAAATCTTTGATACTTGCTAGCATGAGCTTGTATTGCTCTTGTAAGGTGTATTTTGCCTGAAGTAAGAAGATTTTTCTCATTTGTACTGTAATACCAGCTACAAGAAAACATCAGCTGAAGAAATTTGCAATTTTAAACTGGAGAATACCTCTCTGCGAGAAGAAGTTGCCAACTTAAAAAAAGTGGGACAAGAGAATCTGCAGTTGCTTCAAGAAGCAGAATACACTAAAAACAAAGCAAATGAAGAATATGCAAGGTACTACACAGACAAACTTTTCCATAAGCTAAGGAATGCAAACTAAGGCTTGCCTTTCTAACTAGAATTTCATGTGATGCTCTACAAGATCAGATCAGTATTTGGTGCAAGCTGAAGTTTCTTGTTTTTCCCAGTGCAGAAGGTTGAAAATACTGACAGACAAAATTTATTAAGTTTATATGCATTAGGAAACTGGTCTGTCCAATCAATTATTTTGACTTTTGTCTATATGTGGAACACAGAGGAAAAGGAAAATACTTGAATGAAATATGTTGGAATATTGTCTGTTTCAGAAATATCAGTTACAGTGACTGCTCTGCAAATAAAATCCCCGGGGGAGGCAAACAGATACTTAATGCAGAACTCACTCTTTGCCACTCCAGTCTGAAGGATGTCATCTCAAGTTCTGCTCACAAGCAGATGCCAATTAACCATCCATGAATTGCCACACTGTGGTGATATAAACTGAGGTCCTCTCTCTGCCTAGTATGAGGCACCACAGTGCAGCTGATGTGAAGTAACACCAAGAAGTTGTGTTAGGACAGTAGCTGAGGACATATTTCTCTGGCTGTCTAACTGAACTTTAGTGATCCATGTTCTCTATGGTTCTGTGCTGGTTAAGATGCTGCCCTTTCTTTCCTCCCACTTGCTTAATGACTCCAGTTTCCATTAGAGCTGGTAAAAGAAAAACTGAAGAGGTATTTCCTGGTTGAGGTGGCAGGGAAGGGATGGAGCAAACAGCTGGGGCTGAAGAGAGGCCAATGCTTTTAAGTGTAGGGTTTTTGAAATCTTGCATATGTCCGTACTGAACAGTCTTGATTAGTTCCTGCTTGAGCAAATCTCTGCATGTAATGCCTAACTACTAAACTATCCCAGCTAAAAGCTGCTGGCACTGAACAACCTTAAATGAGCAATATGATCTTTGTGCTTCAAAAGGACAGCTTGGATCCTTACAGGAAAAGTTAAAAATGTTGTTCATCTTAAACTTAATTGCCTTCTGTACTATTGTTTTCTTTGTGGCACTATTTGTGCAAACTTTTATTTCAGTTCTACTAACAGCTTTTCAACCATGTTTACTTGTGGGTTTCAGATTTAGTGTAGTGGAAAAAAAATAAAAATCAAGGGCTCATTAAGAGATTATGGTATTTTCTGCAGGATGCTTTTAGAAGTCCAGACCAAGCTTGCACTAAAAGAAGCAGAAACACAGAGAACAAAAGAGTCTTGCCTTACTCAAATGACTAAACTTCAGGAAAAACTTGAGGAGCAAACTGAAGACCTGAAAAGAGAACTTGAAGCAGAAAGATCAAGGTGAATTTCTCAAACTAAAACTGCATATTATGGCACATCCAGGTTTTATTGGGAAGAAGTGCTGAGAGCTAATGAGGAATATAACGAAACTCCACTTCTTGCTTTGTAGGAAAACCGTAAGTGAAGATGTTACCTCTAGCTTAAAGAAAGAGATCAAGACCTGGCGTAAACTGTATGAAGATTTACATAACAAAGTTAAGCCTTTTCAGGTGTGTTGTGAAGGATGTGTTTGTTAGTATCTGTTGACATAAGACTTTTGAAGTTGGCTCAAGTTCTACTCTTGAGAAGTAAATATGCTACTTGTACTTATACTATGCAGAATAGTATATATATACTTATACTATGCAGAATAATTTATTCTGCAGTGGTTTCCTAAGTTATTATCCAATGAGCTAGCTATTCCCCTTCCCAAACTAATCTTCCTTGGTAGATTTCAATTCAGTAAAAAGCTATGCTTAGTTGAAAGATTTCTATGACATTCAAATGTATTTCAGCAACAACTAGATGCTTTTGAAGCAGAGAAGAATGTGCTCCTGGAGGAGCACGGGGCAGCCCAAGAAGAACTGAATAAACTGAGTGATGCATATGCTAAACTACTTGGCCACCAAAACATGAAGCAAAAAATCAAGCATGTTATGAAGTTGAAGGAAGACAATGTCCACCTGAAGCAGGTTTGTGAAATGAAAAATTAGAAATCTGCAAGTTACTAATGTGCTTGATGCTTTTGTTTGTTGCTCTAAATATTTATAGACTAATCCTGCAAGCTACTTATTTCTGTGGTTCTTAAATTCCCTGCATGAAGCAGATTACAGTAAACCACCAGCCTCCAGAAATGCCAAGAGAATCTGTTTTATTTTTGACTGAATTTACAACATACAGAGGGATCAGCAGTACAAATAAGTACCTCTAATCTTAGCTTTGTTGGCTTTTCTTACCTTTTTTGGGGTCCTAGACTTAATAAACTGTCTGCTGAAATTTTCAGACTGCCATACTGCGTAGTGGTGTTACACAGTACCTGTACAGTGCTGCTGGATTCTCTACACCTGTGTGTTTGGGTTGGGTTTTAATGCCACCATTGTCTGTATGTTTAGCATTAGGCAAAATGGCTCCCTCAGTAAATGATAAAGCAGGCTCTTCTGTTCTTCATCTAACTTCCAAGTATTGTTTTCTCCAGGATGTCTCAAAACTGCGTGCATTGCTAGCCAAAGAAAAGCAAACCAACAGACATCTTCAGGAGCAGCTGTGTGCACTACAGGGCATTAAGCGTTTTGATCCTTCCAAAGCTTTCCAGCATGATAGCAAGGAAAACATTCCTCCAAAAACACCTCTAAAAGAAGGTAAGTTTGATATTGATGTAGCCTTTGTACCTCTTAAGCTTAACCAAAGAAGGTTTGAGAGTCTTGCATAGTCTGCTGCATCTGGGGGAGGTGAATGGCATTCCTTGTTCCACAGCAGGTGTTGGAGGCTGCATCAACGGGGCACTCCCAGTGGACAGTTTGCTACTGTGCTTTCCAGCCCAGATCCTTACAGCCTGACAGGAACAGGTGTGCCAGGTTAGACAGCAGAGCCATTTTCCTTCTGTCAACCAGCTCACATGTTGCAGCTGATGAGGTGACAGGCAGTGCCTCCTGCACAGGTCATGGGGTGCATGTGGCTCAGCCAGACCTTTGCACCCTGGTTCTTTAGTTGCTACCTGGCAGGACCTTACACCACTGCAGGTGTCAAGGGAAGATGCAAAAGGTCTGTAGATAAATTTCAAGTGGAGGAAAAGATAGAGAGAGTATGGGGGCACACCAAGGGAAGCAGGGTAGGGGAGAGAGTTTCATTAGAGTGTCTGTTCCAAGTGCCTGTAAGATTCAGTGTAGGGCCTTCTGCCCCCAAGGAGACAAGAAATTACTTCAGGTGGTGGGAGCAATAGTGAAAAACTCAAACTTAATAACATTTTCCATTGCAGGTAATAAAAACAAAATTTGAAGTCTTCTTGGTATTAAGAAAATAAATCACCCATAAATTCGTGTGCTACAGGAGACTTTCAATGGACTGCTTCTTCAAGGTGAACTTGGAAGCTGTATATAATGGAAGTCAGTAGAAGCCCTAGTGAAATGATCTAAAATGATGTATTTTTAGAAGAACTATGTTTTACCAAGAAGCAACACGTGACTGCATGTTCCTGACTCCTGGTAACATCATTACAGGCATGAATTCTGAAAAGTGTTCACTGTTGCACTTTTTGGATATGCCGAAGTTGTTTAGTTCACGTTTAAACAGAGCATTTTAAGTTTGGACAAGGTGAATAAGCATCAGAGAATAAGATTACAAGCGGAATCAGGTTTAATTTAAGTTTTTTGGTTTTTATATATTTTTAGGGTTTTTTCTTTGCATCTATCTCATGTATACAATTCTGTGTTAAATTAATTTTGCTGCTTATAGTTGCTTTGGTACCAATGGCAGCAATACTGCCAAGAGACCCTTTTACTTCTGTTGCCTATATACTACAGAACCAGTGTAAAAAATGGGACTGTACACCTAATTTTGATATTCTATGGGATCTATATTCAATATATGCAAATTAAAATCCTGGGGCTAGGTGTTGCAGCTGTTGATCTTCAAAAGAGCGTTGTCAGGTCAAAGTCAAATTGACTGCGTTTATCTAAACATTTGTGTACTGTGACTAAGATTAGTGTCTTAAGAGCAACGCTGTGTCCACTGAACTCTTAAAGTGCCACAAAATCTCTGTAGCCAGCTGGTGTTAAGTGATCAGTGCTGCAGTGAGAGGGAATAGCAACCAAACGTGTCTCGCTTGGGTGGGAGGACACCAGCTGTACTCACGTGCATTGTACAGACTGGAACTGTGGCAAGGGGGAAAGAATCTGTTTAACTGCATTTAAAATCAAGACTATTTTAGCACAATAAAAATTTTAAATTAAAGGGTTTGTCCACTTCCTTTGCAAACCAGGGATAAAAGCCAAAATTACATTACAGTGGGATTCATCTAATGTTCTCTTTTCTGGACTTGTCTTCATAACAAAGCCCAGTGTCAGCCTTGCCTCAAAAACTGTGTATTCTCTAGTCTTAGGGAAATTATTTAGATGAACTGTACAATACAGACAACCTACAATTCTCTTATTTATCTTAATACAGAAGTAAATACTAAATTTAAGTCAAAGGTGGAACTGTGTTTTTGTTATGTCTGTGCAGCTATCTTGCACAGAGGTGCTGCAGAGGCAGTACCAAAAGCTTAGCTGGTAGAATTTATTGCCATTTATGCTGACATTTTGAGCTTGCAGAGACTTCATTATTCATAGGAAATCATATACAAAAAATGCACATTAAGTCCAAGGAAAGAAGTTGCTAGATGTTGTCTGTTAATGTCATCTTTGTGTAGTTGCTGGATTACTTGATCCTCTGAAGATTGAGGATGAGGATCAGCTTCAGTTGTTTTAATTAAGAGAGCACTTGGTATTCAATTTAGCAGCCTAAAGTGTTGAGAGACATTTTGATAAAGAAGTTGCTAGAAGTATTTTATACTGGAGTTCTCTCCTTGTGGAGAAAAAAAAGCAAGTTTTCTTGTCTGAAAGATGTAAATGCAGTAAAAAAATTGTAGAGGAAACAGGCATTTGTTTGAATGTTAATGGAATGTTCCACCAAACTCAAAACATAAGAATGGAGACACTGAGTTAAGGTACCTTTTTTTTTTTTTTTTTTTGACTGAACCTCATTTTTGGTGTTTGACATGTCCTATGTCAAATTAGCAAGAGTTTTTGACAGAAGGTACGAATATGCCAAGGGAAGTCAAAAATGGCAGATGTCACAGGACAGGGCTTTTAGGGTTGCTACATCCTTGTTTGATACAGCTGGCATAAGCATGCTTATATTGACAGAAGAAAAGGGAAACTCCAGTAAATAATTCTGCTAGCCTTACAGCACAGGTGATCCTTGAGCTTTAAAACATGGATAAATCATGTGGAGCAGAGTGGGGAGAGAAGCAAAGGGTGGTAGTCAAGGGGAAATTGCGGGTTTTTTGTCAAATTCAGTCTAGGAGGCTTTGCTGCTTTCATGCACATATGCAATGAAGTATTAAAAACTGGAACCTTAACATTTGTAGCTAAACTGACTTAAGTATTCACTGCAGGAATCCATTACTTTCATGTTGTAGAAGATTTTTTTTTTTTAAATTGAAAAATCCATGATTTAACACAAAGTTATTTCTCTGATCATTCGTCTTGCTGTATTGTAGCAAGAGCTGGGCTGTGCTTAGCTGAAATGTAAAATGAAGAGCTCTTGGAATTCTCAACCTGCCTGACCTAATTAGAGCCCTCCTCCTGTTTGCTATAGAAGACAAACTGTGTAAGACTGTGCCAGTACTTTGAATGGATCTTGCACACACAGTGGCTGTGCTTGCTCATGCTGGCTGTTATGAGGTAAAAATTTAAGCTCGTACTGAGCTGCTTAAATGGTACCACTGGGACCAGACCAAAAGCTTAACAGAATTCAGAGCCACACGTCATGTAGGGCTTGGATTTGTGTTTTGGTTTCAAAGGTCAGCAGAGCCAGTGCTGCTCTCAGTCCATGTGCTCTCTGCAGGCACAGCAGACAAAGGGACAAGTGCACAGTTGAACTGCAATGATTTCCTAGGCTGGCAGTTCCCTCTGTGGTTTGGCAATGCCTGAAATTCTGCTGGAAATGGAACAGGTAAGGCTCTGGATATTTGCATTAACAGGTTGCTACTACACTTTGATTACAAAATCAAGGGAAAAGCAAACGGGGAGGAGAGAGGGAAACTTAATTATCCTTTAGTCTCTGTGAATTAAAATCTGAAATGTTAATTTAGTGAGTGATCCATTTAGTCACCCAGGGATGCCTTGTGCTTAAGTAGTGACTGTGATCTAGACAACAATGTAATTTTTATTTAGCTGTTCATGAAATCATAGTGTTTCACAAAGTAAATGTGACAATAATAAAGAAATTGAAAGTATAGGTAGAACATTATGGAACTCATGGTAAATATTGGATTATGTTATGTAATGAAGATATAAAAACTATATATAATTTAACTTATTCTGGTGACATATTTTACAGGCTGATTGATGATTGTAGCTTGAGCTTTCAGTGTTCATGCTTTTGCTATTTACCTCGTGCTCTGAGGCTGGAAGACAACATTTTTATTTCATGTTTTTTGTTAAGATGCACAGGGAGCTCTTCCAGGGTGTGTTGGGAGGAGGCGATGTGACATCAGGTGTACTGGGAGTTCTTACCTCCATGCTGCTAAACAGTTTGGTATTTCTTTATAGGTTTTTCTTCTTGATTTCAAGTTATGAATTACTGATATTTTGAAATAGAATTCTAAGGTTGATAGCTTGTTACAGGGGTAAAAAGGGCATCTGCATTCCATGAAGGCAGAAACTGGCTAAAGTGTTTTATTTTAGTTTTTTTTATGTATATACACTTTTTTGTCCTTTAAATGTTAGTTTTTTGCCACAAAAAAAAAGGTCATTTACAATATTCTATTAAATTTTGTATGATTCTATTAATTTTTGGTAGACTTTTCTGGTTTTCTTCCTACCAGTTAAAACTCTTTTAATTAAGTCAAGTTGAAATAAATTCATCAAGGTAGATACAAGTGTGGATGTAGCTACAGTGAGTTTTGGCCAGTAGTTTTTACACATCTACTTAACTTCAGTTCTCCTGCTAAAAAAATGCTAGGCCTAGTCTCTGCCTTTGTGGGACAAAAATTGTACAGTAACACTTTGTATACAGTATCCTGTTACCTTCAAAACTCGTATTAACAAAAAAAAATCAAATCTGTCACCTTGTAAGCATATAATGATACATGTAGGATGAGAAGTGCAAGCAGTGATTGCTTTCTCAAAAACAACCCTCCCCTTCTCTGTGGGATTTACCAGTTGCTTTTACATCGAACTCTGGATAAAGGCAAATTGAAAATGCTTGTTTTCCGCCATTCTAAAAAGAGAAGTTAAGTCATTTCAGTGAATATGTCGCAGAGCTATATCCAGGATAATATGATATTTTGGTCTGATTCTGGAGTTCCACTTTGTTTTTCACAAATGAGAAATCACAATAGAAAGTTCATGGTTTCCATAAGCGAACTTTGGTCAAATGTTAGAACTCAGCGCCACATGTGATTACTGCAGTAACTTTTATTATTGTTTAAAGCACCACGAGCCTGAAACGCGGCCCCAGCCCTGCAGGTAAGGCAGCCTCGGCACTCGTGGTGCCCCGGGACCACAGGCTCCCTCTGGCTCCCTTCTCTGCCCTGAGGCCAGAAGGGTTAGGAGTGGGCATCGCGTCTGGGTTTCTAAATGCTGAGCGCTGTTGCGCTTTGAGGCTTTGTGCCGCTGGGCGGGGCTCGCTGCACTCCCTGACAGTTTGTGATGGCCCTCTGCGGCTCCTGCCGCCGCCGCCTCCTCCTGCCGCCGCCTCCTCCCGCCGCCGGCCCCTCCCGCCACGTGCGGGCCCTCCTTGTCCCCCGGGGCCGCGCC
>VZRR01007495.1:50026-69558 GCA_013398015.1 Oreocharis arfaki | reverse complement strand
GAGGGCGGCGGATCCGGCAGCCCGCCGCGAGGCCGGTGTGCAGCGCTGGGCTGGCCGGGCAGGCCCGGAGCGCTGACGCGTTCGCGGCGGGGCCGGGCCCAGGGGGCCGCGGCCGCTGGAGCTGCTCCCTGAGGGGCCGCGGGTACCTGAGAACCGCGGCTGGGAGCGCCCGCGGGCTCCGGGAGTCGGGTCATTTTGTATCCGCACAACCTCGCCGGAATGGCCACGGGGACATTGTGGTCGGTAGCCCGCGGCGCTCGGGGGTCGCGGCGCCGGTCGCGGCGGGCCCGTGGCACAGAGAAGGGCTCGGCGATAGAGACCTTGGGTGGTGATTCCACGTAGGATTCCTCTGGGAAGCGCGTCCCTGCCTGCTGTCCCGGGCGGTGTTGGTGGTGCCCCACAGGTGTACGGGAGCTGCCGCAGCAATGAGGGTTGGGCGAGTAGGGAACGGCAGAATAACTTCTGGCAACGCGAATGTAGGTTCACTTGTCATTTCCTTTAGAAAGCCTCAGGGTTTACCTTTTTGCTTTCTGTGGCTGCCGGCGATGTCAGAGCGGAGAGAGCTCAGTCTCACGTTCCCGTCCCTGTCGTGACTTGTATCTCATCGTATTATGTTGCAAATCTGTTAGACCAGTAGCTTCCGGGTTTTAGCGGCCATTCCTTAAAATTGGTGGTTTGAGTTCATCACGATTTTCTAAATAAAAATATAAACCTTGAAAAGCTTTATAAAAAACTTTATAATTACTTGTTTCTGGTTTTCATCTTGAAATGCATTATGTTTTGCTCTTTTTATAAATTATACTGTTATTTAATATTTCGGTAGTGTCTACAAAGTGATCTGCTGTCTCATAAATGCTTTTTTTAAATCTGATAATGCTGTGACTTGTTTATTTTTATGTGAATGAAACTTCTAAACACAATACTTTTTTGTTATTCTTGGTTAATATGGACATCAGATAACATTAAATTGGATAGTTCATTATAAAGCTCAAAATTGCACGTTTCAGTAGTGTTAGTAGACCATACAAATGCTGCTGCAGCTGGGAAGGAGCTGCAGCATACAGGGAAAGAGTTAATTTGTGCAGGTTTTGTATCACCAGGTTGTTAAAACTTCTGGCAAGAAGAGGTTCAAACTGGTAATTAGTTGGTGTTGAATTTATGAGAAACATCTATCGTTTGTCTTGCTCTTTCAGAAACTAGTGACTGGAATAAATTAGTCTTGCAGATAACAGCAGTAGCATGCAAGCTGTGCTTGGTGAAAGCTGTGTTTGTGTCCAGTTCAAGCTGTGCTGCTGATGTAACATCCTCTTTACGATATGTAGAATAAACAAGCTTAGATGAATGAGGGTTAAAAACGTCAGATTTTGCAAATGACACTTCGTTTTGTGTTGGTCACTTTCTACTTACTGAAGATATTCAGTGATGTTTTTAGAGAACCTTTTGACTCTGTTCTGCTGCAAGTGTTGGATATTTATTAGTGGGCACCTCTGGCTGTAGAAGCCCTGATCATAGGTCCTGTGATGCTCTGTGCAGACTTTGCTAAGAAAAGAAGTACAGAAGAAAATAGTAGTTGCGTGTTCTTGCTTGTGCTGTTCAGAGAAGCCTGGATAGTCTTAAAAATGGTAAATCAGCTTGTGTTCTCAGGTAGAATTTAAGGATGAAAGTCACTTTTTGAAACATCACTTGCTGCAGTCTGTCATTTTCTGGCAACTGTCCATATGTAAATTATTAATTTTAATCCAGTACTAATGGGAATAAGTCAGCCTTCATCTTGAGATTTAGAGTTGAGAAAAATGCATGCACTGTGCAGGGAATTTAAACAATTGTTTAGGGTAGACTGTTTCCATCGTGCCCCTCTGGATGTACCCTTATGGAACAAAAGCTCTGTATAACTTCAAGGGTGAAAGACAGTAATTTGGAAATGATTGCTGTGGCTTCCTGTGCTGTAATCAAAGAGTAGCAGTCTGGTACGATGCTTAGAAATTATTGGCCTATTGAAATCTCATAGCAGAAAGTATTCTATGATGTACAGAATTACGGTCATTTGTCACAAACTGTCCTTGTGTGTAAAGTGGTCAGGAAATGCAAGATTTGTGAGTTGTGCACACCCAAAGCTTTTTCTGCACAGGCATGGTAAAGAGATGCTTTTATTTTTGTTTTTAGCAGGCAGTTTTTGGGTTTATTCATGGCAGATACAGAAGGAAAGCATTAAAAGAAAATAAAGATTGCAGAGACAGACATGGATCTTGTGTTTGCTGTCTTGAAAACTTGATGTTCTAGTAAGAGGTGGGATGAAGTTCATGTGTGCTGATGTTCACAGCTGTCCCAAGTACCAAAATGTGCAGCAGCTGAAGTACAGCTTTAGTCTGTTGTATAGATTGAGAGTTGAGATTGTCAAATCACTTCCAGATGCATTTTGTAAAACTGACGAGAGATCTGTATCTTGGTTTTACTTGCTATTAGACTATTGCGTTGAATTCTAATGAATTACTATTCTATTTAATAATAAAATTCAAGTCTTTAATTACTGCAGTAAGTTATATTGTATTGCTGCAGGTTTTAGTAGGCACAGTCTATCCAGAATTATTTGTTGTACGGTCTGGACCCCAAACACATCTTTTGGGTCCATTTTCTAGAAAAGTTATTTCCCTCCTTTCAGATTGCACAAAGTTACGAGCTTTTGAATGAACTTAAAATTCTGTCTTCACTAGTGGTTTGGGTTGTTGTAGAAATAAATGAGCTTCTCACTGAAGTTTTGTTTTCATTATCTTTGAATATATGTTTAAATAGTTGACTGGCTGCAGTATTGGTGCCACAAAAAAAAAGGTCTTCATGAGAGACTCCAAAAAACTCAGGAAGAGCTTTTTTAACACAGTAGCCTCTGACTGTAGCCTTGCATACTTTTAAAGAAAAAACAGTAAAAAAATTACAGTAGAAACAGAACTTTTCCTGTTGTCATTTCCCTAGGAAGATGTTGACATTCCCAGTAGGAGAGTTTTGATCACCGGTGCTACAGGACTTCTTGGCAGAGCTGTGTTTAAAGAATTCAATGAAAATAATTGGAATGCAGTTGGCTGTGGATACAGGAGAGCTCAGCCCAGATTTGAACAGATTAATCTTCTGGACTCTATTGCAGTTCATGACATTATCCATGATTTTCAGGTAAGTTTCTGCAGTATAAAGGGGATGGGAGGGGTACTTTATGTGTCCAGTAGTCAGCTGATAGTGCTGCTGAGTTCTGGGGCATGAGTGGGGCTGGTGCTTTGGCAGAGCTCTGACAAAGGTGCGGCTGCATGTTCTGCCCTGCCCAGAGCAAAGGTTTGCTCTGTAGGTACAGAGAGCTCTGGCCTTTGCTGTGCTCACTACAGGCAGGCGGCAGGCACAGCCGTACGTGCCAGCACACTGAAAATGAAAGGAGAAGACACGTGTGACTTATTGACACGGTAATGTGTCAATATACAGTTCTGGGGAAGTGGAGGAATATTTGAATACAACAGCAGTAACTTGGTGTAGTGTGCAGTGTTCACTGCTTTTCCAGTCTAAGTGCCAGAAGGTATACATAAAACCTGAAATACATTATACAGGCTGCCATTCTATAAAATAGTCTTAAATGTCATCTTAATAATCTGCATATGTCAAATAAGTCATGTGTAAATAGCTTATTTAAGAATTTTTAGTACCCTTGTGTGTGTCAGACATATATTAATATATATTTTACTATGCAAAGAAAAAAATCCCCACAACTTCAAACCTGCTGTAAAATTGGAGCTACTGAAGACTATAATTGCACAATTAATGATAAACGTTTTTAGTATCTTGAAACAGCATGGTTGTATTGTAAAAAAAATACTAAGGAAAAGGTGTTCCTCAGAATGCCATAATTAAAAATATAACAATGCTATTTTTATTACATAGTTTTGCCTGAGGGGTGTCACTGCTAGAGTTAGGGTGTAACTGCCATCCCTTGGCATGCTGGTTGTTTAAAATTAGTCTTTAATTTCCAGCCTCATGTTATAGTGCACTGTGCTGCTGAGAGAAGGCCAGATATTGTAGAAAGTCAACCAGATGCTGCTTCTCAGCTCAATGTGGCTGCTTCAGCGAACTTAGCAAAAGAGGCAGGTAAGGAGACCATCTCATGGATTTGGTGTCTTGTTAAAATCCTGCATCTATTTATACAGGGACATCAGTACAAATAGTACAAGTGTGAGTGTCACTTCTGCTATGAGTGTGCTGTTGATCTGTTTTCCATAAGAGTAGCGTGCACAGCTCTGTGAAGGATCAGGGAACAGACAAAGCAGCGGGAATGAATGTGCATGGAAGATGAGATCCTTGGGAGATTGGTTTAAGGGTCTGTTGGGATTTCAAAGAAGGCATGAATTAATATAAACTATCTATAAACATTTTCTTCCTAGCTGGAGTTGGAGCATTTCTGATCTACATTAGTACAGACTATGTATTTGATGGAACAAGCCCTCCATATAAAGAGACTGATGTACCAAATCCCCTGAATTTATATGGTAAAACCAAACTAGAGGGTGAAAAGGCAGTTCTGGAAAACAATGAAGGTAAGACAGTCAGCTATTTTTAATACAGTCTTTCTGTTTTTACTCAGTTATATATTAGCTTAGTAGACTCTTAAGTCAATGGTGAAGTTGAAAAACCATGGAAACAAGTTTTAGAGAAGACTGTGATTAGGAGTTGGTCTCCTTGCTCATGAGCAATTCCTCTTGCTTATATCTTGACTAAAGCTTTTATTTCTTACCAGTTCCGATCTTTATTCGTGTTATTTGTCTCTCCCTGATGGACACTTGTAAGCGTTTGTCTATTGTGAATCTGCTGTTCCTAAGGATAGATAAAATACTTCATTCAATATATAGCTGCAGTTATTTAGGGGGATGCATTGCAAGTGTTCTCAATGTATGTTTACTTAAAGGGAAAACCAGACTTGTGATTCAGTAATAATACAGCTTAAATCAACATGGAGTCTTGTTACTCTCTGGGTTTTGCTCTATTACATACACCAACAGGCCACTCATTTTGGTTTTACTCACCTGTACAAGTCAGATTCCTGCTTATAACACTTTCTAAAGGCTTAATAACATATTTAGGGTTTTAAACAACAAGGTTTAAAAAAAATTTTTAACTGTTTTCTTAATGAAAATCTGGCATTCAAAATAGACAAACATAATTTTTAAAATTCTACTTAAGGGAAAAGAGCATGTTCCCTTTAAGATTTATTTCTTGTATAAAAGAGAGATTTGGCTGTTTCTAGTTAGTGCACTGTCAGTGTTCAGTCACAGATTAAAAGGAAAGAAGCACTTGTATTTTATCAAAAAATCTGAAGAAAATAATCTCAGTACACATGCAAAGAGGCTTCTGATATGTCAGTATGATACTGACGCTGTGGTTCTGTGCTTCCCAACCAGAGAACCAAGCTATTGATAAATTAGTGTGATGATCTTCCAGTAAGTAAATATATGCCATGTATAATGGATTTATCATTACTAGTAAGAAAAAAAACTTTGTAAAAAACCACTTTGATAGGAAAAGTCTTATTTAAGTAAAAATATATGTCAATGTCAAGTTATTCACTCCACCTCTAGACTAAATACCATCTCTGAATTTGACTGTGATGCTGTTTACTCCCTCTTCTAGATTGGTAATGAAGATAAGACTTTACCAAATCCAAGTACCTGTGGGTATCTTGCTAGACCCTTCCCTCAACTCGACACTGCAGCTTGGTTTTGTAACGTTTTGGAACAGGATCTGTCAGGCAGCACTGGGTTGCAGCAGTGGTATTATTAGCAGGAGGAGTATCAAGGTGCTGAGTAAAGTATTTGAAAATATGAGTTCTCTTGATTCATACAATTATCAGTATTTTCCATGTACTGGTGTTCCAACCAGTAATTTGCTGATATGGTGTAGGTAGAATTCCGTTGGTCAAATCTGTAGTTGTGTGAAGAACTGCCCTGTCCATTTCAGTTGTACAATGCAACAATCTCCAGTAAGTGGGTTTAAGAGTTTTTTAAAAAGATAGTTTACTTTGGTTAGAAGGGGGTATATATATATGCATAGTTAAGTTTATAAAACTACAAAGTGTCAGGAGGTCCTCAGAGCTGTTAGTCCTGAGGTTGATCCTCTCCACGTCCCAGAGAGCTGAGAACAAAAGGAAGGCAGTTGTCTTCTCAAAGAATGCATACTGCTAAAGCAATTTGAAAAGAGGTGTTTCAACCAGTATTCAAAGAGAGGAAGAACATATCTGCTGAGTGACCAAATAACTGCTTCTAGAGCAGCAGGCAATCAGTGTCATGTCGGGATTTCTATGTTTTTCCTGTCTAAGTACTTAATTCTGGTTTACTTTTCTGTGAGAACAATTTTTCTGTTAGCTTTTTCTGTTAGTCTCTCCAATAGCTATAGCATTTTCCTCCAAATAGATTAAGAATGGCAATGTTTTGATGACTTCAGCTTCGAATTTCAGGTCTGATTTTTTTGTTTTCTCTCTCAGCAAAACTGTCTATTACTTTTAAGTAATTTGTCATAGCCTTGGATTTCTCCTCAGAGGCTTTTCGAGTCTTCATGACAGAGATAGACTAGTATGATGTATTTCATCATGAAATATGCTTCTCTTTACATTTTTAAAGTTTATTTTCTCAAATCACTGTCCTGGAATCTAACATTATTTACTGTTGTGCTCTGTGAACCTGTTCCTTATTTATCAAGCTTTTTATTTATTTCAAGGTTTATGCCTTTTTTTCTGGTAAATAATATCCTCCTTAATACAGGAGGCTTCTGCATGATGGGTGAAAAATCTTTGTAATTGATGCCTGAGTATGATGACTTGTGATTGGTGGGAATTTTTCTCCTTGCTCTTACCCAGTGAGGATGGGGAGTGCTGGAGAAACTGCACAGAGGAGTTGGGTTTTTTAATTTTTAAATTTTTGTTCTAACCCAAACGGGCATTTTTATGCTGCTAATGAAAGCTTGATAACTTTCTGGAAATCAATGGCATAAATGAAAATAAATGCATATAATCTTAGTTTTTATAAACTGGTTTTTATATAAATTAAAATTATGTTCCGAGAGGCAACATATTACTTGCATTTTATTTGTGATTTGTAGGTGCTTAATATGATCAACATATTTCTTTACACTTCTAAACCACTTTTCAGATTATGCTGCAGTATTTGTATCCATCCGTGATCTAAAATATTATTTCTTTTAGAAGCTGCAGTACTTAGGATTCCTGTCTTATATGGAGAGGTGGAAAGACTGGAGGAAAGTGCTGTGACGGTTATGTTTGATAAAGTGCAGTTCAGTAATAAATCGGCCAACATGGACCACTGGCAACAGAGATTTCCTACCAATGTCAAGGATGTAGCAGCTGTTTGCAGACAACTAGCAGAGAAGAGAATGCTGGTAAGAATGGCAAGAAATGAGCCTCTGCAAGGTGAAAACAGTTTGAGTTCTCAACTTTGCTTCTGAACAACTGAGAACTGCACATCACCTGGACTATTTGCATTTCTGGAATGCTGGGAGGGAGGAAAGAACTGGCTGTAATACTACAGGATCTTTACATGACTATAGGGGTATTGTGGTCTTTGAAACAAATGTGATTGAAGGGATGGGACAGAACCTTCTGAAAATTGTCTTATGTTTTCTGGTATAGAGGAGAGAATTAGAAATGCGTAACTTATTCTGATATGCCTTTTGCAAATTGCTAGTCTGAACTAAAAAGACCATGGTGGTTGAATGTAATTCTCAAATATGCCCTTGCTTATTAAGAATGCTGAAGTGGCAAAATAAAGCCACTGGACCAAATTACTTCCTTGTGTTTGTTCACCACAGCACCTTCAGATTACCATCTTTGCAAGGTTACAGAACCAAAGACCAAACAGCCGCCTTTATTTTTTCAAACGGTAGCTTTGAAAACATGAACTGTGGACATGGTGCAGTTGGTTTGATTGGACTTGTACAGGGTTTGCAGTTTAACATTCAGGATGTGTGTGATGCCTTTTGCCTTTGTTTTTAAGTAAGTGAACAGCACAGAACAGCTGAGTTCCTCTTCCCCAGCTCTTTGAGCTTGCTTGGTTGATGGGCAGCTCCTTTCCCTCCTCTTCATTCTACAGAACATAAGCTGTTTGTGAAAAGTCAGGTCAAATAGAAGTAACACCAGTTTCCAGTCTCAGTCCCTGGTCAGGTGTTCTCTGAAAGGGTACAGGCGTTTCTAGAGGTGCTGTAAGGTGCCTTTTGGGATAGGGTCTTGCTGGATGATAGTTCCCCATAGTTCTTGCACAGGAATTAGCCTGAGGGCCAGCTGGCTGCTTCCTTTCATCTGTGTTTCCCCTTTCTTCTCTAGGACCCATCAATAAAAGGAACATTTCACTGGTCTGGCAACGAACAGATGACTAAGTTTGAGATGGCGTGTGCAATTGCAGATGCTTTCAACCTTCCCAGCAGCCACTTGAGACCAGTAAGTGATGTGCTGTTGGACCTGTAGGCAGGCAGATGTGCCTGATCTTTGCAAGTAGCTGGTCTCTCACTGGCTGTACAAGTGAGCTTCCCCTTCAGGATGGGCTGTACATGTCCAGCACAGCAGCTCTGTTGCTGATGGGGCTGGCTGGTATCAAGCTCAGGAGAACAACAGCTCTTTGACCTGCTGAATTAGGAAGATTACTCAGTCACTCACCAGTTTCCCAGTCTGTAGTGTAATGGTATTTCTGCAGAACAGTTCCCCTGAGTCACAGGCAAATCCATACTTTTTTGTTACAGATTGATAGAACATTAACTTGGAGGTAGGGCTCTGTAAAAGCTATGCAATGTCCAGATTTATTTCTGAATACATGCACTTAAGAACTACAAATAATTTTTGCTTTGCTTAAGACACCTGTCCTGCAGTTTTATTGACACTTGACACTACTCTTAAAGACATGCTGATAATGTTGTGGGAATATAACGTGTCAGTAAGATGTTATCTATGTACAAAATAAATTCCAAGGATTCAGAATTGGTGAACACTGGAACTGAAATGTGATTTGGAAGATGGCAAGAAAAACAATGGAGAGCACTTAGTCTGAATTTTTTTCTGCTCAACTCTATTTCTCTTCAAGTATATTTATCAAGACATGGTACCATTAACATTCTGTAGCATTCCTTACTTTGTGACAATAGTCATATAAAATGTAGAAAACCACAAATAGTAGCAGTAATTGAGTAAGAAAAATTTGCCTTAAGACACTTCATGTGGCCTGACGTTGAAATAAAGTTAACTACAAAACAAGCAAATACAAAAAAATCCCAAACAAAAAAACCCCCACAAAATAGTTGGAAGGGAGGAGGGGAACAGATCTATATAGAAAGCTGTGAAGAAAAAGTTCTAATGTACATCTACAAGTATTTTTCTGTCTCTTCTCATTACTTATTGGTGTGGGGGGTTTTTTATCTTGTTTCTGTTTTCAGATTACTGATAGTCCAGTTGTGGGTGCTCTTCGTCCGAAGAATGCTCAGCTGGACTGCTCCAAGTTGGAGATGCTGGGGATAGGTCAGAGAACGCCATTTCGAGCTGGGATCAGAGAATCACTTTGGCCTTTCCTTGTTGACAAGAGATGGAGACAGACAGTCTTCCATTAGTTTGTAACTTTTTTAGTAAAGTATGGTATGTGGCACTTTTTTAAAAGAAAAAATAGTTTTGTATGAGTGTTCTTAAATTGTGACATTTATGAGCTTTCATTTAATTGGGTAAACAAATGGTCTTGCACTAGTGAAATTTAGCCTAAAAAAAGTTCAGCGACAAAAACTGAGCCTGTTTGATGTCATGGGTTTTCCTTCCATTTGTACCAGTGTAACTTAAAATCTGTTCTTGGTGGATTGAGGTTCTTAGTAATCAGTACTGATGCTAAGAATGACTCAGATCACTTGCTGACTTACTTTTGGCTGAAACATGTTGTTGATGCTTAAGGTCTGTGCCATTGTTGTATATACCATTTCTCTTCATTAAAATACATGGTCAGTTACTTTATTGCCAAAAATCTGAGTTTTTTGTTTTTAACTTCTGAAGGTGGTATTCCTAGGGAGTTAAGCTGAAATAGGAATCCTTAAATGTTTGTTTTGCTTGAGCTCTGATCAAAATGTTTTTTAAAAAAGTGAAACTTTATTTTTGCAATTATCAAGTGTACTTTTTATGCTTGAAATATTTTCAGAATGTTCTGTAAACTGAATGCTTGCAGCTTTGTATTTGTACAGTAAGTTGTATGCATTTGTTTTCATGGTGACTTATAAAAGCCATGGGGAGGATGGGGACGATGGACAACCAGTAGTTTTGACCTGGGTTTTTTTTGGGTGGGGAATTGGAGGATTTTTTAATTTTTTTTTTTTTTTGACTGGGTGGTTGTTTCTTTTTTGTATGAAAGCACAAAATATCTTCATATTATCCTTTTGGGGGATGGCATTTCCAGCTGGTTAAATTAATGGAAGATGTTACTACATGGGAGATGGAGAGGAAAGATGTTTAAGAATTTGTAGCACTGGAATGGCTTTTGCACAGACTGTCGGGCCTGGCACTGCTGCAGCTTGTTCTGGAACAGCAGAGTGTGTGTGGTGAAGGTTTGCAGCATAATAATGAAACTGCAATAGTCTAATATAAGACAGTCTTTAGTCTGCTTAAGTCTAGTCTTTAAAGCTGGACTCAATAGCCAGATAACGAGAAGCAAGAACATTGTTAAGCTTTGCTTCCTTTTGAAGTTGTAGAATCAACAATATAAATGTTCTGATATTGCTAGCAGATTATTAGTAAAGTTAGTAAAAGGTGCAATTGGATGGTCATTTATTCTTCTGAGGCTGAAATTAAGGGGAAGAGAAAGATGTTCAGTTTAATTTTTTTTTTTAAGTGTGTGGGGGAGACACACAAAAATAGACCAATTGAAAGTCTTGTAAGGGTCAGCTTTATGCTCAGTCATTTCATTTCAACTGGCATATACTAAGCATTCATAGTCCAAATTTGTTTTTAGTCTGATACACACATGGTAACCTATCTCCAGAATGACAATAAATATATAGTGCCAGCATGAGAAACGGTTGTTGATTCTTTCTTTACCATCAGGATTTGTTTATCTGAATCATAAATGTTTGCAATTCCTCTTGAAATTTCTGTGTCTTTTCAGTGTTGATTTTTTTCCCCTCTTTAATTCAATACTTATTTCCAGAGTTAGATTAGGTTGGATCAGTTTCTCTGTCAGTGTCACTGCCTTGGAGATGTGATAAATGTACACACAAAAGATACAGAAGGTGTTGAAAAGCCTGTAAGTCCTGGGCCTCAGGGCTGGATCAGGAAGATTCTATGTCCCTTCCCCTTGCTGGGAGCAGTTTGACCAGGAAGATAAAAAGGATGACTTTTCTCCCAAAGGTAAAAGTCTTAACTGAGATGAGCTGGGCATTTTACTGGGAGGACAAAGTTGAAATATTTGAACTTTCTTTTTTCCCCACTGAGCAAGTAAATCCCACTGTCCAGTTATAGCCTGTCAAAGGGGATCCATGTCCTCAGCATCCCCCTTGGAGACTGCAGTCTCAAGGCACTTTGCTACTGGACAGACACCTTGGATGATATTTCCCTCCTTTGGTTATAGAAATCTAAGCACCAATAAATATTGCAAGAGGCAGTGGAACTAACACTGTCATTTTCCATTCACTTTAAAGATATGTTGCTGTTGTAAGAATTTGTCATACTCTTCCTTTTTCATCTCTGGCTTTGTTTCTGGCTCTGTGACTCTGGAGGTGTCTGTGTTCATCAACAAGGGCCCAGGAACCTTTCAGGGTCAAAACCATTGTGATTGCATGGGATACAGTCTTGGTGTTGGAAGGAAAGAGTGGCCTCTTTTTACAGAAGCAGTGCCAATTCCTGCTTGAGTCCTCATTTGAGGGTTATTGGAGGTTTATATTAATTTATTCATTGCTATCTGTCAGCAGTGGGCATAGAGGAAGAAAAGTCACTGGTTTTAAAGTCTCATTTTCTGCTCAGGCTGCAACGATGCTGTAGAAGCCCAGCAGAGAAGGGGCTAATGAGTGTCTCAAACACCAATAGCCGGATGGCTGTGGAGCCAGCCAAGGATTGTTGATGTTTGGTGAAGGGGCCATACAGGGGTGGGTTGGGCAGCGCTTTTCTGGGGCAAATGTCCTTCTTCTGGCTGCTGGACATAAGCACAACACATAGAGGACAAGCACAGGAATGTGGTCCAGAAGTGGGCATACATTTTTTAAAAAGACCCCAAAGCTTTCTGACCCATTTCCAGAAAGGTCAAGAAGAAGGGACTGCATGATAACTAATTTGCATAGAAAGTGATAAACTCATCTCTAGGGCAGGGAAAACTTACCTAGAGAAAGGTACCCCCACCAAGCCCAGGACCCTGGGCACCCCATCAGCTGGATCAGCACTGGAGCCGGGACTGGTGATCTCTTCTTCCTTTCTCCTCCCTCTTTAATTCATCTCTTCCTCTCTCTCTCTCTTCCCTTTCACCCTATTCCATTATATAAAACCCCCTGCCATATGCTTATATAGGAGGTCAGGGATTAATTGGTATCAATTTCCATGCCAAGTGTGTAATTCACTAATAAAACCTTGTAAGCTTTTGCAGGCCCTCTGACTTTTGTCATTCTTTGCAACCACAAGTGAGTCATTTGAGGAAATTTCTTGGTTGTTTTGGGAAGTACCAGTGTAGAAGTGTTTGCTTTTCAGTAGAAACTGTGGAAGTGCAAGTGATGTAATCTCCAAGGACTTCTATGCAGAGCTGGACTTTGAAGCCTGTTAGATTTATAAAACAAATTGTTGCCAGTTTTTGGTTGTTTTGCAGTTTTTGGTTGTATTTGCTTTTAAGGTTTAAACTGCCTCCATGCATTCTAAATTTCCAATTTGCTAGTAGGCAAATTCTCAATTTGCTTAGGATTTTGCAAGCAAATTAAACAAGAAAAAAGTAAATGTATTAACTGACATACCTGGATTCTGGAGTGCTAGATTCTCCTTAATTCCCAGCTTTAATATTTACTCTTTAAAAATTGAAAGAAAAAATTGTCACAGCTCTACATGTCCACTTTGCTTTAGTACTCTGGGATTCCCAGTTTATGAGGTAAAAGCGAAACAGGAAAATCAGATGATGCTCGAAATCCTTTTGGTTATTAAGTGTGGGAAGAGATGGGATGGAGTTGAGCTGCGGGCTGTGTCTGAAGGGACTGCACATCTCTCCCAGGTGCTCAGGAAGCACCTGCTTGTGGAGAGCATGATGGCAGCAGGGGAACAACTCCTGCTCCAAAGCACCTGGCTGTACCTGCAGAGCTGTGACCTGTGCCTGTGGGGCACATGGCAGAGCAGGTAACTTAATCTCAAATAGTATCAGTCATTTCTGCCCTAATTTATGTGAGGCTGTTTTACATTACCTCACTAATGACATATATTATTCATGTTTTTAACCATTCTGTTCCCACATACTCTGTAATTAAATTGAAACGGGATGTTCTTTTAACTGGCACATCTTTATTTAAGCTATTTGCTTAATGTGTTAACTTTATAACCAGTCACTCACATACAAAACTGCTTGTGCATCTAGCGATTACAGTATAACAGGAACTTAAATGAACGGTATAATAAGACAGAAATATATAGCCTCCTACAATATCCACTGGTTTTGGTGAAATTTTAGACTTCAGAGATAAATTGAATGGTAAGCTTAGCGCTGTCTTGAGGGTCCCCAAGTTGCAGCTTTGAGCTCAGGGAACTTGTGGCTTTGCAGTGTTGCTTGTTTACTTTATAACAACTTTATTCAGTTACTTGCCTGAATTAGTATTTAATTAAAACCTCAGAGAAGTGAGGCTTCTGTCTGAAATGGCTTCTTTATAACCTGAAAAAGGGCTCCTGAGGAAGATTGGCTGTTCAGTGACACTGGCTTCCAAAATAATGACTGCTGTGTAATGTCATAGGGCATTTGCCAGCATGAAAAAAAGTCATTAATAGGTATGGAAAAAGAAAAAGTGTGTAGACAGCAGGGATTAGGAATTACATTAAGAAAACTATTACAGAAAAGATTTCTCTCTGTGCCTAATGTTCCACTGATTTCACTAGGGTTCCTTACCATGTTTACATTTAAGTACAGGATAAAATTTCTAAGCATCAGTGTGTGGGACTACCTTGATGAGAGGTGAATAAGGATACAGATTATGGACTTCGATGTGTTTTTAAGTTTTGATAGTACTCTGCTGGGGATACTGTAATTCAAATCAGTATCAAAGAGTGCAGTAGTTAAGTTCCAAATCTTTGCAGTCTAGGAACTGGTGATGGCAGTGAGTGCAATCACAGGGGATGGACCTGATGATATCCTCAAAGCCACTGCTCCTACCCCAGCCCCAGTGACAATGCTGTACAAGTAAGAATGTGTGCAAATAGGGCTTACACTGCATTTTATGGGGCTGTTGTGTTGGTAGAAGGCAAAGGAGGGACTAAAGCAGTTTGTAGTTTTTACTTTAGGGAAATCTGGGAAAGCTAATTGCTCACAATAACTAGTAGTCAAGCAGAGACATTAAAGAAACACTGTATGGGAAAAAGTCCTCTTGGACCAACAGCCATGACTCTGCTGTTTGAGCAAAGGGAGTGAGCTGCATGGTCAGCAGTTGTGGGAACAATCTCTGAGTCCTCCAGGATGGCCAGCTTCCAGGAAACAGAAAAGACACATTTGGTAGATATGTCCAGGAAAAGCTTCTTTGAAATTTTGAGGCTTTTAATGCCTGGTTGTACATAAAAAAATTTCCTCACCTCCTGCTATGCTCTTCCTCCTTCTACCAGCACTCCAGCACACTAATCTTTTTTAGTCATCAGTAGGAATTTTAATTGCTTGGAGTTTCTGATCCCCCTTTTATAGATGTATGCTATATTTGCCTAATATGTTTGGTACAAAACTGGCTGTGCTTGTTGCCACTGTCTTGTGGGAAGCTTCCAAAACAACCCAGTACTTAACAATTTCAAATACCAGGTTCTGTTCTTGCCTATCTCGCCAGTTGATTCAACTGGTGTATTTTTATTTTTAACTCAACAAGCAAAAGGTCTGATTTCCAGAATTACTGATCATCATCTAATACTGAGTGTCTTGCACATTCTGAGACACTAGAATATAGGTAAAACAGACATGATTTACCTATAATCTTGAATAATGGATGGACAAATAAAGTGTGGGGAGAAAAGGCTTAAAAGGAGCCCAGGTTAAGGAATTAATTAAAAAAGAAGCTTGGATTTGTATACCAGTCCTAGCCACTTAGTTGTGTTGACCCAGGAAATACAAAGAGGTAGCACAAATATCCTATGTAAGTTCAATTAGTTTGACAAGAACTCTGAAGAACTCATCTCTAGGTCAAACACCTGAGACAAATATTAGAAGGACAATGCCAACTGCACCATTTCTACTGTGAAGAAAATTGAGTCCTTCTCTTTAACAGCTGGAAGAAACAAATGGGATGAATCCATGACCTCGAGAGGTGATGGAATGCATGCTCAGCGAGTCTGAGATGGCACCAAATTGTGAGGAGCTGTTGTTATGCTCAAGGGCAAGGATGCCATTCCAATAGCTCTAAACAGGGTAACAGACACTGGCAATAGTCTAAGTGAATTTATTTGGCCCATTATTCATGAGAAAGGCTGGAGAAGGTCAAATTTTGGAAACTGGAGTAAGTGAGATGTTAAAAGGTTTTATGATTATGCTGGAGCAGACGGTCAATTAGAAGTATTAAAAACTGACAAGGCAAAAGGTCAAGATGGAGTATATATTTCAATATTCTAGCGGGAGTGGGAAGAGAAGTATTTTGTGCAGCAAATGCTTTGCAACAGTGGACGTTCAAAAAATGAGTGTAGCTCTAAAGAGCTGAAAATTAACCAAAGTGCCCTTGTATATAAAGAGGCTTTGTTTTGCCAAATTCAGTTTGCAAATGAAGATGGCAGGAAGGGAAGAGTTTGTGAACAGGAGAAAGGTCCAAATGAACGCAGAACATAATCCTCTGTGCAATATTCTGTATATTTTCTCAAAGTAGTTAATCTAAATTGTAAATCACTGGTCTGGCAGTAGTTTTACTGTTTCTTGCAAGAATGGGCAATACAGGAACACAGCCCAATAGCTGACAGCAGCAGTATTTTTTACCCCTCCCAGGAGCATGAATATCAAAGAGGCAATATGAAAAGCTGCTTGGTTCTCACAGGTGAAGTAGGTTCCGATTTTCTCCCTGAGGGCATAGAGCATCAGACATTCAGGGGGACAATCTCTGATTAGCTAAAGGAAAAAGAAACAGGGACCAAGCCTGTGCATGACTGTTTCAAGTCTTTAGTGGATAGTTAACTCCACCAAAAATGCAACTGTGTACGCTGATGACAGTGATGCACAAAGGCAACAAATACCGTAAGAAAAAAACCCATAGAGACACACTGAAAATAGAAGATAACTAGTACCCATAAACAAAAAGTTCTTCCTCTGAAAACAAATTAGTGTAAATGAAGATATGCCTAACTCAGTAACTAAAATATTAAAATGTGTAATATCAATCTTTTTATGCAAACAAGATGTAAATACTCTAAGAGCAAACCTCCATCACACACTGTCTGGAACTACTCTGAAGCAGTAGTGCCTGTCTCAGCCTAACGAGGCCTGCACATTCCATAAGAGTACTGTTCACTTCCATCTGACTTCTAAAAGCACAAAAGGAATATTGAATATCCAGCCCATGTGAACTGGATGCACAATACTAGTTTGAACCTTCAGTTGTGCTTTTGATATCCTTTCTCCTCATTATCTTCTGTGCATTTAAGTGGGGAGTTTTGCACAATGTCCTCTTCCCTCCTGCTGAGAACTGTTCTCGTTTGTTTATCAGGGAAAATGTACAGCTTCTTCAGCTTCCAGAAACCTCATTCACCCAACTGTGACATGGGGGCACTCCTGTAAGTGCCTGCATATTCCACAGAGCTAGAGGATTCACTTCTGGAGGTTAATGTTAAACTAATGCAGAGGAAAAGAAGAGAAAGATTTAGAAACAGCAAGTCCAGACCAAAGGAAGGGAACTATGAAAACACTGGCTCTGCACGTCTCCCAAGACACAGCAAAGGACTCTTATTTCCTCCTCTCTTTGGGGCAATACAGGTGGGGTTGAATGGAAGTTCAGCAAAATATCACCCTTTGTATTCAGGTTTTCTTTTATTTCTATTTTAGTTACAGATGTCATGTTATGATTGGCCCCTTTCTTGTTTGGTTTTTGAAGAGGACTTCCAGTAGGAGGAGATATAACACAGAAAGCTGAGAGTATGGAAATGACTGTAAGGGGCCATATAGGAAACAGAATAAATACTGACCAGATATGAAAAATGCAAGGTCATGTTTTTAACAGTGGAGTGAAAGGCTCAGAGACATGATTGAGATCACCAGGGTACACTGCAGATAGACGTCAGGGCCCTGAGGGGACCACTGGCCCTGCAGCCCGTTTTCCCTGGTCTGGGCTTGGCTGCACTGTGGGGTCAGCTCTAGGATGGGGCCGCCAGGAGATGTTCAGTGGGGAAGAGCCATGGGAAAACTCTCTGGGCCTTTTCCCCCAGATCTGACTGTGGTCACTGCCAGGCCCCCTCCCCCTGTCAGCTGGGGACAGGCTGTGGCCAGTGGATGAGGAGCTCAGCCTGCTTGCCCCGTGGGCAGCCCTTCTGGCTTCTCCCTAGCCAAGGAAGTAAGAAGGCTTATAGGAAAGAAAAGGCCTCTGGGCTGGGTGAGATGAGAAAAAAAACTTAAAATGTTTCCCTTCTTGAGACTTAATGGTGGCTATTTTGACTTTTTCTTTCTGAAGAGTGTATTTTACTGATAATTTATTAAAGGACAAAGCACAGCATTAGGCACCAGTGAGGGTCTAATAGAAGCAGAAGGAGTAGAAGAAGATTGAGAACACTGTGGGCTTGTAAACCTGATCTCAGCGGCAGAAAATGCACAAAGAGCAATTATGCACACAGAACATTTAGATATATGTAATTGCTTAAAGGGAGTCAGCATGGATCCTGGAAAAGAAGATTAGGCAAGATAAATGTGCTTGGCAGCTCTGAGTAGGCAGGACAGCTAGAGTGGATATCATTTATCTGGATAATGGGGAGGGAGGGGAAAATTTTTTAATGCTACATAAACTGAAAGATGACTCATTTTCAAAGTCCATAAACATAGTTTGAGAAAAAAAAAGCTGGTGGACTGGGTTACAGCCAGTAGAGACAACAGGCATAAATATCATGTAACACTTTTATTACAAAAATTCCCCATCTGATTTTCAGAGACTGCTTAGTGAACCCCTGAGGCTTTGTGTTTCTCTCAATTGCATGTAAGTAACCCCCACTGGCTTTAGGACTGTCCTAATATAACCTGAGTCATGGTAGCAATTTCTATGGCAGAGGCTTGAGCCTGTATTCACCTGTGCATATCCACTGTCACTCAAGTTAGGGATACAAGAAGGGGTCTGGCCTGGCATCAAAGATCATGTCACTAATTAAGTCACCCATTTTAGGATGCGGTGGAACCTGTTTTAAGACCATGTGTGGCATTAACTGAGAGATGGACAGCAGAGGATCTAGGACAACTCTCAGGGCCTTCACCTTAATTTTCATTTCCATCTCCAGCAGCCATTCTTACGATTTCACTTTTATTCTACATGAAACATTTTAGAACTTAGCTCAGAGCAGAGCAAGGACATTTTCACTTTAGATTATATGGCTGGGCTGGAAAACTCTTCACAGATTGGGGTCTAGGGTATTTTTCATATCTCCAGTTGGAGCGGTCATAGACACCCACCCAAGGCACATTTATGGCCTTACTGCTGCAGTGCCACGACTTCAGAGCAGGTATCCAGCACTCCTCAGGGATCAAAACCAGCTGGAGCTTTAAAACTCAAGTCACTACAAAAGCACATTTTCATTCTGCACTGAAGGCTTCACCCAGTTTACAGGCAGGAATTAAAATGGTCAGAGTACCTTTCACAGGTGGCAGCCTCATTTTCTAGTTCTCAAGGAAGCTGTTTCATGGCTGCTTTCGGCACTGGGATAAAATATTTAAATACACTCACTACCTGCTTCGTGTTTCCCAGACTGTAACACGGTGAGCACTTCTGTTCCAGTTGTGCTTTACAATCGTTTCCTTACATGAAGCTACATTTTTTGTACAAACCAACCCTCAGGCCTGAGGCACCTTTGCCCCTCGAACCGTTCTGCAGCTATGAGTTAAAATAGAGCAACTCTGCATGGCTGTTATCCCCTTCTGGAAATGAAGCTCTGGGATGGGCACCACAGCCACCAGCACAGGAGAGGTGTGAGAGCTGAGGGTAGAACGGACAGGCTCAGATCCCCTCACACGGTGATACTGAGTGGCTCAAAACAGCGCCGCTCGGCCGAGGGAGAAATTGCCGCTGGTTAAGGTATTATGCTGTGGTCTGTTTGGGGTTTGTCTTGGATTTGAAAGACAGGTGTCTGCTTAAGGGAGGCAGAAGCCCCCTTTGGAATGGAA
>VZRR01007495.1:0-49920 GCA_013398015.1 Oreocharis arfaki | reverse complement strand
AAAACCTCTGATTGTATCCAGGTGGGAAACGTTCAGTTCCTCCTCCTGGGCAGAGCATCTCACAATGGGGTGGTGAGGCACTGATGGGCCCATTAACAGGAGATAGTCCAGAGTCTCTTATCTATGAGTCATGTTGCAAGGCACAAATGCTCCCATTAACAGAAGATAGTCCGGAGGGAGGAGGCAAGGAAACACTGCCCCGCCTGGTTTCACAGCTCACGAAGATGGTAATAGAATACACTGCAACCCAGGACAGGGTTTTATAAGTATAATGGTTTAAGCTGATCGCTTCAAAGTGGTCTTGAGGAGTTGTTAGGATTTTTTTCTTGATCTTTAAATACTTCAGAGTTCCCCAAGCCGAGCGGATGAATGAGTGAAGCTCCTTGTGGTGCAGGTCTGCCCTGGGTGCCAGCTGGGGCTGAAGGAGGGGACAGCTCTCCCTCCGAGTGCTTCACTGCCTTCTTTGTTATAGCAGTATTCCAGGTAATGCATGTGCTAGTCTGAGGCCATGTGTTTTACTGTGTTTTCTAATCGAAGTATCTATTTTTGTGTGCAGTGGGTTCCGTAATTCCTTCTCACAGGTGTTTTGCGTTAATGGATGATTTACTCTGCTCCCTTCATTTACCCTTGTTTAGATCGGGTGAACAAAACCAATAACATTTCTCAAGACTTCAGGTGAGGTTCAGGGTCATCATGATGTCGGTACTCAGCAACACCTGTTAGAGTTCTTAGTGGTTCAGATGATGTGCATGAAATTGGATGAAGCTTCCAGGTGGTAGTTACACCCATTTTGTAGCTGAAGGCCAAGTATTCAGAAGCTACTTTTATTTTGGTTTTATGCTGGGAAGAGGTTGTGGAATGGAGAGTGATGAGTATTTTAACCTCTTCCGTGGGGAAAAACCTCACCTCTTTTCCTTGGCCGTGTCCTCTAAGGTAAGTGCAGCCAGCAGTCAGCTCAGTGCCTCCAAAAGGAGTTGCTGTTCTTCGAGCCTCCTCTTTCTCCCTACAAAAGGAAGAATTTATGCAGGATAGATGCTAAGGTCTTCTAGTAATGCGTTAAGTAGTGCAGCTTAACACGTGATAATGGTGTGAGCAGCCTGTCAACTACAGTAGGGTGGAATCTGTGTAAAGCTAGTGTTAGCCAGGACGAGTGAGCTCCAGATGCTGGCTGGGGAAGAATTCTACTCTAGTGCCTAGCCCCGGTGCAAGAGCAGGCACAGCTACTCCTAGAGGAATTCCCCAAGCTTGTTCTTGAGGCCAGTCTACCCTGGAAAATGTGTTATCTATATAAATATCTGTAACANTTGTTTGTTTGTTTGTGGTTGTTGCTTGTTAGTTGGGGGGGTGTGTCCTGAATCTGTTATTTTGTTTGTTTTTCTGTTTGTTTCTGTTCGTTTTGGGGTTTTTTGTTTGCTTTGTTTGGGTTGTCGTCTTGTTTAGTTAAAGCTCTCTGTGCTCTGTGAAAGAGAATAGACTGAAACTGAAGCAAGGCAGCAAAGATGGTTTGCAATAACCTTTCCTTTTCGACTTGCCAACTTGCTCAAGAATCTGCTTGGAAGCTGTGGTGGTGTTTGCTTTGACTTCAAAATCTGAAGGCCGAGAGCCCCTGCCTGTGACCAGGGCTTGCTCCTAGTGCTGCAACAACGGTGCTCAGCGACGAGGAGAATATTCTCGTGCTTAAGGCCATTGGCCAAACACAGCAGTGGTCAGCGATGACGACGGAATACTGCAAAATTCCCGTGTTTGCGGCAGTTAACAAAACACATAAGTAGCCAGGGACAAGAATAGGATAATTCCCATTCTTGGGAATTCCCCCATTCAGGGGAATTCCCTGTTTGCTTCAATTAGCCAAACACACGGGTGGTCGGTGCCGGGCGGGAGGCCGGGGCTGACAGCCCCGTTTGGGGTGATTATCCACACGCCGCGGCGGTCGGTGCCGGGAGGCCGGGCTGACGGCCCCGTTTGGGGTGATTCTCCACACGCCGCGGCGGTCGGTGCCGGGCAGGAGGCCGGGCTGACGGCCCCGTTTGGGGTGATTATCCACACGCCGCGGCGGTCGGTGCCGGGCGGGAGGCCGGGGCTGACGGCCCCGTTTGCCGCAGCTCCCCGGGCGCGGGGCTGCAGTTGCGCAGCGCGGCCGCCGGAGGGCGGTGCTGCCCGCGCGGCGCGGCCCCCGGGTCCCTGCCCCCCTTCCCGGTTATTGAAGGCAGAGGGAGTTTCGCGTCTGCCGCCGGAACAAGATGGGCAGTTAAAGATTTATACTGTTTATTATTTTTTCATTTGTTTACGTTGACGCAAGCAGCCAAGTATCTGATTTATCTTCATTTGTCAATTTGATGGACACATGCTAATTGCGTGAGTAGGATGCTTGCTTCCCTGCTGATGCACGCCTTGTAAAATAGGTGATATTTAGTTGGTAGTACACATCACTTGCTGGATGCTACCTGCCAAACCTGTCATTAAGATTTCATGTGTGTTTTTCTACAGGCAGAGTAAAATGGCTGGAGGCAACAGGATCATTTTTTGGGGAGGTGTGTGGTAATGAGTTTACTCGCTCCTTTTGTGCTGGATGGCTGAGAAACAGTAACAATGCTCAAAGTCTGAAAGTTTGTGTGCCATCAAGCATGATGTTACACTGTAGTTTTCTCAACTGGTAAGAAANGCCGCGGCGGTCGGTGCCGGGCGGGAGGCCGGGGCTGACGGCCCCGTTTGGGGTGATTATCCGCACGCCGCGGCGGTCGGTGCCGGCGGGAGGCCGGGGCTGACGGCCCCGTTTGGGGTGATTATCCGCACGCCGCGGCGGTCGGTGCCGGGCGGGAGGCCGGGGCTGACGGCCCCGTTTGCCGCAGCTCCCCGGGCGCGGGGCTGCAGTTGCGCAGCGCGGCCGCCGGAGGGCGGTGCTGCCCGCGCGGCGCGGCCCCCGGGTCCCTTCCCCCCTTCCCGGTTATTGAAGGCAGAGGGAGTTTCGCGTCTGCCGCCGGAACAAGATGGGCAGTTAAAGATTTATACTGTTTATTATTTTTTCATTTGTTTACGTTGACGCAAGCAGCCAAGTATCTGATTTATCTTCATTTGTCAATTTGATGGACACATGCTAATTGCGTGAGTAGGATGCTTGCTTCCCTGCTGATGCACGCCTTGTAAAATAGGTGATATTTAGTTGGTAGTACACATCACTTGCTGGATGCTACCTGCCAAACCTGTCATTAAGATTTCAGGTGTGTTTTTCTACAGGCAGAGTAAAATGGCTGGAGGCAACAGGATCATTTTTTTGGGGAGGTGTGTGGTAATGAGTTTACTCGCTCCTTTTGTGCTGGATGGCTGAGAAGCAGTAACAATGCTCAAAGTCTGAAAGTTTGTGTGCCATCAAGCATGATGTTACACTGTAGTTTTCTCAACTGGTAAGAAAATCCTGAACACAATTGGTTTGAGTGTTTTCTTGTAAAATATACTGTGAGAAAAACTCTACAGGATTTAGTTATCTAGCTTAAATATAAACAATCTCATTTTCACAATGTGTGAAATTTCTCTGTTTTAAATGGAATGTTCATCTGCTTCGTTTGGAAGTGACAGTTACTCATACATGATGACAGAAATGCATTAATAAAGCAGTCAGGAACAAAATGCCAGGGCCTTCACATTCTGTCTCTTGACACCCTGGAAGTGCTAGTGTTTAGTTTTCACTTACTATAGCAGATTGCATAAGTATGGAGGCAACAGGATCATAATCTTTGGTGCATTTCATTCAATCTTGAAATGCACTTTTGACCCCTTGTCTTTGACCTTGACACATGATGGCATTGGAAATAAAATTCTGGCAGTTTCGCTGGGTGCAGTAAAGGCAAGTTTGCAGACGCAGACAGGAAATCCATTCTTACTCTGTGGATTTATCACAAAAATGCTGAAAGCAAACAACAAAGCAAGTTAGCTTTACTGGAAACAAGCTCACACCTTTGCTCTTTCAAAGATCCTGTTTACAAGTTAAAGCCGTGGCTCAGACTGTCTTTGTTCTTAAACTACCAATCTATAGGTGCTGCCTGAAGGCACTTGCAAAGGAAAAGATCAGGAGATATCCTGCTGCTATCACGGTCTAACAGAAGCACTTGATGTTCTGAATACTGGATGATTGTGTTTCAGTAGTCTGAGAGCCTGGAGAGCTGAAGCTGAAATGGAGGCACAGGTGTGCTGTCACCAGCAAAATGATTGCTCTATGTAGAAAAACTCCAACTGAAGTTACCCAGACCAATACAAATCTTACTGGTGCAGAGTGCATTCTCAACAAGCCTATTAATGGGCTCTACATCATAAAAAGATTCTAAAAAGGTCAGTTGAAATGACTCTTGATGTTCTCTTCCTCAAAGGCTCTGCCCAAACTTGGAATAGAGCTGTGTTTGAAAAAGGTGTTGAGGCACAGTTTGAGTTCAGCTCTGGCTGTTCCATTAGCAGCCTGGCAAGAGCTTGGATGAGATGTTTGAAACTATATTTTCTTCTTGGAGGAGGAGGAGAAGGTTTTGAATTTTTTTAGATTTAAACAAGGTGCTGTTAGGCACAAGTAGCTTTATTTTTTAAACATTTATTTATTTTTATTTCCTTAATATGACTGGGTTTGTGCTAAACATTCTTCTGTGTTTCAGGTCATGAATGACACAAAATTCATCATGGATTGTTTTAAGACTGTTGTCAGCATGGCTTTCCTTCTCAGAATAGATCCAGGCTGTATTTGGAAGGGACAGAATTAAATAAAATCATTATAGATTGTGAAACAGACCTAGCAATGAAAATGTGTTATGAGAGCATGAGAGGAAATTACTCCTGTCACATGGTTGTGAAAGTTAGAGCACGGAAGGAAGAAAGTGATGAAGGAGTAAAGGTGTAGATTTGTTATGCTGGCTAGAAAATGAATGCAATAAGTTTGTAGTACAATTGGGAAGAAAACCCAAGTATTTTGGTGCCCGGTTTTGTGCTCTGTTTGCTGGCAATGACTGGTTTGTATTTTGGCACTCTAAGAAAGTTGTACATGGAGGTGACTTGTTAGGATTTCTGATAACTTGTCAGGTTTCCAATGGGCACTGTTGTTGGTACAGTTTTTGGTGTGAAACTTCATTTTAAATACAGAAACAGATATATTAGAAAGAAATAAAAAATCCTTATTTTCCTTTCTTTCTAGGAAGTTGCTGTTAACACCTTTATCAAACTGTTTCCTCTTTCCAGAAGATGTTTTTACAGCCAGTGAAGTAGGCAGCATGGTGTAATCAGGATACAGAAGAGAAGCCCCAAACTTTTTATTCATGGGAAGTTTTTGATGGCTGCTTTTTACTTTGCATTACCTCTTGCTGGCTGGTTCTGCATGATCACTCCCTTATGTGGGTGTGTTCATTTCATTCTCAGTTATGACATGGAATTTTTTATTTGCAATGAAAGATTGCCTACATATATAATGGAAATGCGAGAGTATTGTTACAATGTCTCACCTAAACATTTGCTCAAAAACAGGCGCCTTATCTTTAAAATCCTCTTGATGGCACTGAAGCCTTAGATATATATACTCAGAGCCTTTTCTTTTGGGTACCAAATCCTATTATCTAGGTTAGCTCATCTGTATTCAAAAGATCAATGTTGCATTATTACAAAGATCCTTTCAAGTGTAAAAAGGATGGCACTTCATTACAGAAAGTAAAAGAAACTAATCAAACTTTCTTGGTGAAATCATTGACTTTTTAAAGTAAAGGGCAAATTTAAGAATTTGAAAGTCCGAAATGTAAGAGTCTTACAGTTGTGGCTCTGTGCTGCTCTAATTTAAATCTTCTGTAACACAGTCTTTGGATTTTCATATAATCTGGAGAAGAAAGTGGTGTGATGTAACTCTCCTGATGGCTTCTGGCTAAGCCAAGTTGCCATTTGCCCTGCTGCAATCTGATATTCTGTGTTGCTTAGAAAGTGTCCAGCATGCAAAGAGGGTCTTTAAACGAGAGAACAGATGAGATAATCTCTTTGTTGAGGATAGTTAGGTTGTGCCTTAGCACCGTGCAGATATTCAGTTAACTTGAAATCATAATGTGTTTGAGTCCTTGTCCAGACTGTCTTTTAGGTTTGTGCAACTTGTCATAACAAATAATTTGGCTATTTTTTCCCTTTTTATGTTTCATTTGTGAAAGGACAGAACGCAGTTGTACAGTTTCCTGGTTTATTTCTGATAGCTGGATCTCCTATCTCATGCCTCTTACTTGTAGCTTTCCAAATGCTTTGTTACAGAAATGGTTATTACTGCTTTACCTTGCCGGAGGATAGATCCAGGACAAAACTCAGACCACTGAAATTCCACTCCTCAGTGAACAGGTACTGATGAGCAGCTCCTCTGTGAACATCTCATGGTGAGTATTAGTGATCACTTTTTTTTTTCCTTTCACTTATTTCCTTGCCTGATTAGGTGACTTGTGTAGTTCACCAGCCATTGGTAGGCCTTGCCATTGAAAATACTGCTCAGAATTCCCTTTTCATGACTGAGTGCCCAGTTAATTTTCATGAATAAATCTCTAGCATCTGATCACCCACAGAAATGAATATAAATGGATTATGAGTGCAGCCAAATCAAAATTCAGCTTTAGTTTGCATGCATATTCATGAATGATTCTTCTCACCACCTCCTTTCTCACTGACAACAGGCTCGAGTGAATGAGTTGCCACAGTTCAGTGCAACAGCAGATCTCACCAGCACTTAAAGCAGATCAGCCCAACCAACTTGTACCAGTTTGGGCTTTGAACTTGATTTCTGCTTCTCCATCACATCTCAAATAGCCTTACATTTCCTTTTTATGAGGAATACTGAACTGGCTGCTTTGTGGTCACGGTGAGCTATCAGAGACTTAACCTTGAAATAAATTGTAATGAATATGCTGTTTGATAATCCAACTACTCTATCCTCAGTACTTTAATTCAAGTTAATGGTGGTTGCCAGAGAAAAAGCATAAAGTTACCTCAAGGAGAGAAGGAAACCTCTTTCCTTATGTGTTAGGATGGGTTTGTCTTGGGATTTCTTGAGATGAGCTCAGTTGGGTGGAGCATGGTGTAAATAATGCCAAGGTCCTGGGCTGGATCCCTTTGTGGGCCATTCACCTGAGCTAAACTGAATGATCCTTGCAGCTCCCTTCAAACTCAGAATATCCTGTGATTCCATGTATTTCTGGAAACATCTGGTATTGTTTGCTGTCAGAGATGAGGTGCTGGATTAGATGAGCATTGGATGGTTGTGGGGTATGCAGGTTTTTTTCTCTTCCTGGAAATATTGGCAACAAATGAACTGCACAGGTTGTGCAAGTCTGTCAAAGGGCAGAAATGTGTCTTGTGCTGAAGTTTCACATTATTAACCATAGCATCAGGGAAGACTTGTAAGAACACATACAAATGTAGTTAGCAATTTTTAGGTTATTTCTGGGAAATAATGGAAGACAACTAGAAACTAATTTCTCTTCTTTAGCGGTGATTATATTTACAGTTTGTAATGCGATTTCTAAATTATGTTAGATGTGCTTTTCCCCCCTGACTTTTAAAAAAATTATTATTATTATTATTGGTGGGTGTTTACTTTTTATCTAGTTTGCTCAGGTCATGTAACAGTTCTGTTAAAAGTGTCCTTGGCAGTGCTGCCCCAGAACAGAATGTACTAAAAAAAGGAAATTGAAGTATCTAATTTTTCTCCCCATGGGTTCTGTTTGCCATTTCTGTCAATTACATTGCAGGTTTAGAGGATGCAGAACTGAAATCCTCTGCCATTTTACTGTGACTTATGAAGACTGAAGTAGACCACACAAAGCTATCAAGCTGGATTGCAAGTTCTTTTATAGGGCTGTTTTCCTTACATTTCAGCATTTTATTTGCTCACCAATAGTTTTGACTGATTCATCATCTTTCCCTTGATTTCAAGGGAAACACTGTGCTTAATCTAAAAAAAGACACAAATAAATGTGGATTGTATCAGTAGCCTATTTTTTAAAGGCTCAAAGTAGTCTTACTATTCTTCTGAAAGAATTTACAGGAAAACAAGTTGGGTCAGTTTTTTTCTACAAATTTATGATATTGTTATCCATCCTTTGTAGAATATGATCCTACTTAAAAAGGTATTAAAAATATTTTCTGTATTTTTAGACATCTTTTTCTGACTTAGACAAATGACTTGTACATAACCTAATGAAGACCAAGGTAGACATAGCTGGCAAGTGAATTTATTTCATTTAATAGTAATTAAAGCTATGATTTTTGGTTATTTGTATTTTAATATAAGAAATGAATCTTCTACCTAATTTTTTACTTCTTAGGCTTATTATCTATAGCTTAAAATTTGTCCCGGAACTGCATGATTTTTCTTCCTGTGCCTTGATATTTCTGGTGCTGTACCCCATGTGAATTAGAACAGCTAACTTCCACCAGTGGCACATGGAACTATGGCACTCCACTGTCAGTGGATTTTGTTTGAAAAGAGCAGAATGTTTATGTATCTCAAACCCTTAATATTAGCTTTACCATTGGGAAGCTCTATATTTTAATAAAAAATGTTCACTCCTTAGGTTCAGAAGTCACTACTTGGAGTGTTTGTGGCATTATAAAATCTATGTGCCTGGTAGGTTTTAAAAACATTAAGAGCATGTGTATAGTTCACTTATACTGGACCTTCATTTTGCTCAGCCGTGCCCTTTCCTTGGCATACCAGCCCCGTGTCAGGGACCAGCTATCCTGGCATGCACAACCAGCACAGGCCAAATCCCTAAGTGCTCAGTTTTCCATTCTGTATGCATTGGTGAGGGAGTTTAGAGTACAGCCCCAAAATACCTTTAATTCCGGTTAATAGTTGTGTCTGACTAAAGATAATTTTCTTCTTTGTTATGATTTTGATTCATGTGGCCCTGGGTATGTCTGGGTTTCCTGTTAATCCATACAAAAAAAAGTAACACCGATGCATCCACATATTCTATTAAGCCAGTCTTTCCATCACTTTATCTCATTAACTGCTTGATCAATGTCAAAAAAAGAATAATCTTTCATTAGCTCTCAGCTTCAAAAGACTCAGATTTTCAGATCAAACAGTTTCTCAATAGCTGTATAAAAGCCTTTAAATCCAAGAGGTTAACTTCAAAGAACATCTTGTGGGTATTCTGAACCCAGTTGACAGGTAAACAGTATTCTATGACCAAAGATATGCGTTAATGAAATGCTTTTAAAACCATGGGTAATCTCTTGCTCTTCCCCTTTTGATTCCAGTGGGCCGTTCCTGGACTGACAGTAATACAAGTGGATGGCTTAATTAGCCATGGAGCAAGCAGTGATGTACTGGGGTTTTTACTGTACCATTCTACCAACATGATTAAAATATGCTTTATTAGGAGTGGGAAGTTACTCACAGAAAAAAGGAGCAGCTAGAACTTCATTTCCACTTGCTTGTAGGCCTTTCTGTTAAGGCTGGTCAAGTTGAATTTGACAAGCTGGTATGTAGAGCAGCAAAGCTTAGCAGTGGCTGGTGCTCTAAGGGGTAGTGAGTGGGAAGCTGGGAGGAAAACCTGATGTTTTTGTGCTCTTCCATACCCATCTTATAGGGTAATACTATAAAGACTATAACTTACTCCAGGACTCAGGAAGTCAAACTGTTCCCCGTGCGATGCTGCAGAAACTCAGGAAGTGATTTGAGGGAGAATATGCAGAACAAGTGGTGGTTGGGAAGAGAATGTGGGCCATATGGCACAGCTGCCCCATATGCAAGTCCTGCCTCTTTCCAAATGCTTGACTGAGAGTATCAAAGGAAAACTAGTGCTTTGGAATATGGTCTGATTAATTTACTCCTATCTTCTGAGATGTGAAACCCATGCCCTAATACAATGCTGGGAATTCTGGACACTTTAAAGAGATTAGAAATCCAGGCCAAAAGAAAGAAAAACAGTAAAGGCCATATCAGATCATTGCCTCTGACATTTGTGATTGTATGATCTTGAATGGAAACATCTGAATTATATTCTTCTGGAAGACAGATATTAGTGTGTCACTCTATGTGGATGGAGGAGAATACTGCTTTTAGTTAAGAGTGTTTCAAGTTTCTGCAAATACTTAGTCTGTTGTATAAGTGGTTTTCTCCATGCCTTATTTTTATTACTATATATGATATTAATTATATACAATACATATTTTATTATGTTAATTATTATTTTAATTTTTTGGACTTTGCCTTAACAGCTCAATCTTGTGTAACAGTGAAGGAGAGGAAAAAACTTCTTCCTTGATAAATGAATATTCAAAAGGGATTGTGAATTGAGATACCAGCTGTGCTGGCTTGGGCTGGATAGAGTTAATTTTCTTCACAGTGGCTGATATGGGCTGTGTTTTGGATCTGTGGTGGGAAAGGTGCTGATAACACAGGGATATTCTAGTTATTGCTGAGTAGTGCTTGCACAGAGTCAGGAACTTTGCTGCTTCTTGCACCACCCCACCACTGAGGAGGCTGGGTGCACACGGAGTTGGGAGGGGACATAGCCAGGATATCCCAGACCATATAGTGTCATGTTCAGCATATAAAACCAGGGGAAAAGGGAGGAGAGAGAGGTGGGGTGGTAGGGACGGTGACATTTGTCTTCACAAATCACTGTTACACAGGTTGGAGCCCTGCTTTCCTGGGGGAGGCTGAATTCCTGCCTGGTCATAGAAAGCAGTGAATAAATTCCTTGCTTTGCTTTTCTTGTGTGCATGGCTTTTGCTTTGCTTAGTAAACTTTCCTTATTTCCATCCCCAGGTCTTCTCAGAGTTCCTGCTCCAATTCTCTCCCCCATACCACCAGTGAGGGGAGGCTGTGAGTGACTGCTGGGGCTGAGTTGCCAGCTGGGGTTAAACCACAACACTGTCTGACATCAGCTTATCAGAACCATAACGATGCCATTGCTGGAACAGAGTGAGCAGAGAAAAGATTTAATCTAAGACAGTTCTGCTCAAGAAAACCTTAGGCAATTTTACCCCTAGGAATACTTTTGAGGTGAGAGTCATGGGAAAAACATATCAAAGTCTTTCTCTCTTCTTCTTAAGTCTTTCAGACCTATAATATTCTAGATAGTAGACTGAACAGAGGTAACCCGCTGTGCTCCATGGTGTTAGAGCAGAAATAATTTCAAGCAGTGGTAAGTCAAATATCCTCGTATGTGGAATGAAGATTTCCATGCTTGAGGCTGACCATGATGAGCAGGGAAAGGTGGTCTTACATAAAGGATCCTGTACCCTTGGGTTCCACCCTTACACCTGCTTGCTGCTGTAGAGGCTCTTAATTGGGTTTATAACTAAATAAATAAGTAAATGGTTTAACCCATTTCTAAGATCAGCTACGAGGTGTTTGGATTCAGTTGAACAGTACATCAGAGATGATACCTTCAGTTTCACCCCTAGAGTTATGTAGTCCAAACTATGTAAAATAAAGCTCCTGGTCTGTGGCATGTGGCAGTAAAACAAATATCTGGGTTTACTCTTTTCGTAATATTGATTTTGAATTGAGCTGAAGGAGTAGAATGTGGATTGTCAGTGAATAACTTATAATTCAATGTGCTTGTTTTCTGTTCTTCTGAGAGCTGGGCTTTGCCAACCTAAAGTATTTTAGTCAGTCTGAACAAAAAAATCAGACAAATCTTAAATAACAGACAAATCAAAAGCACAATTTAGGTGACTCAGCTGGACAGTGTTTTCATAAAAATATGAGACTGGATTATTGATTATTTTTAGCAGCTCATATGTGGCATAGTGGATACGGTTGTATTTTTTCTGTTGTTGTTTTCTCTTTTTTCTTTCTGAATGATACTGGGACTGAAGGATTTTCACATGAATGGCTGCCATCTGCAGAGTCACTGGTTCTCATTGCTTTCAGAGGTATTTATACACTGAGTCTCTTTTGAATAATAAGAAAAAGAATTACATTATCCATTAAGATTTATAAAACTTCTATTAATGTAAAAAAATATTTGACTTTTCAAAATTTCGAGATCACTCATTTGTCCTTCCAGACTCCCACTTCATTATCTGAAGTATGTGTATCGCTTGGGAAAAAGAATAAACCTCTTATACAGACTTGTTACTCTTGAAGAAGCATCTCTCTGGCTATTGAGTTGATGCTAGGCTATGGATGCAAAGCAAAAGCTTAATGGTCTGATGATAGCAAAACTTGCCCATGTGAATTTGTTCTGCTCCTGCGTACTGATCAGCTTGAGAGTGGTGCTTGTAGCAGTTTTGGGGCTATTAGGCAATTTACAAAGGAGAATTTTGACGTTTTAGCTGTCAACTAAACATCCTAAAGAGTGCTCTAATCTTTGTTTCTACACCCTTGCTACCAGCAGAACAACAGATGTGCTTCTTGACTGCAGGACTTTCCCTCATGGATGCCTTTCACCCCAAGACAATGTTAAAAAGGTGAAGACAGAAGCGCAATGTGAAATCAGGTTGGGTGTCTCTCCCTTCCTGCAGACCCCTTGAAGTGCTTTTTCTGTGTCCTGTAGCCTCACACACCGTTTTTCTCGTGGTCCGCTTTTGTAACTGGCCATGAGTGTGTTTTCTGTCCTCGAATGACAAGCCAAATCCTTACCAAGTGTTTGGTGATGGACCAGCATTATTTACATGTTGTGTAAAGGAGACAGTGGGCAGGAATACAACACTAACACGTCAATCTTCTTGATCTGTGGGCCATTAAGCCTCCAGATTGTTTTTAGTTAGCAACGTTTTACAGTGTAAATGATGACACTGCTGAGACAGGGAAGTGTGGGAGACAGATAATGTGTCTGAAGAGATTAATTGGTGTCCTAGTGACAATGCTAATTTTGTGTGGTGTTGCATGTACGTTTTCTTGTCTGCTGCAAACACACACAGACATATCCTCCTCCCTCTGCCATTCATTTAATTATGGCCCATAACTACTCCCTTTTCCTAGCCTGAGGGCAGCCTTCTCTGAAAGTTTTGTTACTCTTCTCTTGATCATGTGCTTTGTGAAACTTGGTGGCCCTTCACTTAAGGCATGAAGGCCGCACATGCACCATTGCTTGTTCAGAAGAGCACAAAAGCCTCGAGGCAGGCAATTGGAAATACTGATCAAGTTCTTTCAAGGTGGGTGTCAGTGTTAAGACCAGATAAAATTGCCTGTCCTACTGCTCTTCAGCTGCACAAGAAACGTGCGTTGAATTCAAAGCCAACACTGGATCCACACCATATGGTACTGTTGTCAGCAGACTCAGCAGAGAGCTCTCAAACTGCTGATACTCAGATGCTCAAGTAGTCTGCTCCTCGGGAAGTGGCCCATCCATTTTGCCATCTGGGCAGGCTGAGGGGGCACTGTCTGAAGGCTGACACCATCCTTGCCTATGCTGCATCTATCTTTTGGATTGCCAGAGAACTTTTAGATTCTCTTTCTGTCTGCTGCCTTTTTCCAACACTTAAAAACCAAAAACCTTTTAGAGTGTACTTATGTCACAGCTCACATGATTGGTCATGTGCAGTACTGTCCCGCTGTTCAGTGAAGACATGATGGCGCTGCAGGACAGTGTTGTTCAAATGAAAGAAAAGATCACGTCAGTGAACATAAGAGGAACTTGTAAAAGTGTAGTACCCACAGAAGAAGAGAGGGATACTAAGGGTGAGCCTGGGCTAAGCATTAGTGAGCAGATATTCAACTGCAGAAGCAGAGTACTCAAAGGCAGTTGAGAGCAGAATGAATCAACAGATGGATCGGTGGAAGTTATTCAGAGGTTAATTCAGCAAATGGATTTGTATGGAAGCTTATTCATATTTTCTCATTTTCATGAGGAGTTTTGCCTGAATAAGCAAGATTGATTGAGGCTGCAGATGTTGCATTACTATTAAAATTGTTGTTTGCACTATGTGAACTGGACATTCAGATCCCTCAGGCATCTGGGAAAATGTCAGCCACATAACAAATACCATCCATATTGACCTGCTGCAGGAATTTGTTTCCCTTGTTTTTGGACTGCTGAAAGACACTGTTACTGCCTTCCAAGATAACTGTTCTGATGTCTTAATAAAGGCAAAAAAGTAATGTATTTGTGTATAAGTCACAGATTCAATATGACCAAATATCCTTTGTGTATAAATGCCCAGAAACAGGTTAAATCAATCAAGTTTGCTAATGAACAAGCCACACAGACAATACCCAGATACAGGACGGAATCTCCCTGCTGCATCCAATTTATGATATGCTTACGTAAATTTAAATGTCTTTATACTGATGCACAAGAGCATCATTGAAATTAAAAAATAAAAAAGGTAATTTTTTTATAAAAATAAAATCGATAGCCAGGAAGTCTGGAAAGGTTCAGTGTGGCGGTGGTAGCAGCAGTTGAGGCTGCAAAAGACTGTCATAAAAAGAAGACCACTGCCTGCTGGTGAGCTAGGACATAGACCCTATCCCCTATCTTTTAACCAAGTTGTCAGTCATAAGTTTCCCCCTGNTCATTGAAATTAAAAAATAAAAAAGGTAATTTTTTTATAAAAATAAAATCGATAGCCAGGAAGTCTGGAAAGGTTCAGTGTGGCGGTGGTAGCAGCAGTTGAGGCTGCAAAAGACTGTCATAAAAAGAAGACCACTGCCTGCTGGTGAGCTAGGACATAGACCCTATCCCCTATCTTTTAACCAAGTTGTCAGTCATAAGTTTCCCCCTGCCTGTTCTATTATAATAAGTTCATGAATATTCAGTTCCCTTGTTAAATGTGCATATGTTCTGGAAAGTTCTCTGTTGTTCGACCGATTGGCCCTAGCTTATGTCAATTTATTGTACCCCCCCAGTTACACTTCTTTGGTTGTTGTACCCCTTGTTCCTCCCCTATCTTCCCCCATGCTTGGGTCCCTGTGTTCTCTCCACCCACCTCCTGTCNCCGCCAGGCGCGCTGCCCGCCAGGCGCGCTGCCCGCCAGGCGCGCTGCCCGCCAGGCGCGCTGCCCGCCGCAGAGCCGGTGGCGGGACCGGGCCCGGTGGGAGCGGCGCTCCCGCTGCCGCCTGGCCAGCGCGGCAGCTCACTGCTGGGGCAGAGCTCGAGAAAATAGTCTGAAAATATATCGAGAGTTTGTCAGCATACTTTCAGCTTTTTGTGAGGTGAAAAAGCTGAGAAATGTCCTGTTGTTGCCTAAGTTTGCTTTTTAAGAGCTGAGAACTTGACGCTTTGGTGTTTTTCTCTGTGCATGTCTTCTTGTCTGTATGTTGAAAAGATGTGTTTTGTTTTGTATGTCTCCAATAAGAAAGAGAAAAACATAGGCCACAGCTTGAGAACCACCTGTGAGTAACTTGCTCTCTCGTTTTTAGCTCATTTTGTTTTGTGATGTGTTGGCATGTATTGATTACATGGGTAGATTTTCAAGATGACGAGCTAAAGAGATTGAGCAGCACATGCAGTGAGAAAAAAACAGTTTGACAAAGAATATTTTTAATTTCAACTTAGCTGCCACTTGCTTTGTGCCATACTTTGTCTTTACCTGGTCACTGTTTAGTTGCTCTGTTGTAATCTTGAGTCTAAACCAATCTGAATTTAGCATCATAAACCCACTTTTTTCTTGACTTTTTTTTTCTTTTGGTTTTTACTTTCTTTGCTATTGTTTTAAATTCACCTTGACTCCTGCACATCTTTCATGGGTTTTGGTTGTGAAGTTTGGTCTGTATTAATTCCAACTAAATGATGTGGAACAAGAGTGGTAGGATAGTCAAACTCTCTTGGTTTGGGGATGGGGTTGAGGGGAGTGAAGGACAATAATTACAAGAATAATTAATGCAATCATAAACAATTCATGGAAAAATAGTTTTTTTTCTTACTACATTTTCTCACGTCGTTGAAAATCTAATTGAATATACAGAGCAGAACAGCTCTAAAATATACCAGTAGGATAATTTGCAAGAGACAGAACATGCCTTTTCACAGGGGTATAGTGAACTTCAGGAAAAATACCTACCAAACTGAAGATTGCTGCCTATCGTTAGGTTGTTTCGTTTAGTACTATGTTTTACATCTTGTTTATCTTTTTTTATTCTTCCCTCTTACATTTTTGTTGTTATTGTTCCAAAATGAATTAAGTAACTAAAATAATTTAGACTGTCAGAGTTTTTACAGACTTGAAAAGGTTGTGAAGTGTGATAATGACAGTCTCCATCCTGATTTGGACATTTAGGCTTGCTGTTTGACTAGGCTGATGCCTGGTGCCAGGGACCACAAACAATAAATCAGACTTTTTTTTCCCTACCATTTTTCTTTCTTGCTAAGTTTCACAGTTAAAGGCTGTGGCTTATGGGATGGGGGACTTCAATCTTTGTGGCTTCGCTTGCTTTAGTGGAGATGGAATGACTTTTTGCTTATATAGAATTGAATGAAGTAAAATGAACACAAGTTGAAGGAAGTGAAGGAGAAAAATACATTAGGTGCTGTGTGTTATACCCTGTAAGAGAGGGAAGGGGGTTGCAATAACTTCCTCTGCCATGAGAGTTTTAGAGTCTGTATTTATGAGAGAATGTCCTGGATTGATCAAGTCATTTGGGAAATGATTTTCAGTCCCTGCAGTTGACTTTGCTCAACTTTTCATAAACTACTGAGCATTTTGCAGAGCTGTGACTGGAGTCCCTGGTACATACGCTAATTGCAAGAGGATAGTACTGGTTTTATGCACTCTGATATTTTGTATACAGTGCACCAGCATGTTCTGCTAAGTGCTGTATGTGATTCTGGGGACCTTTAGGAAAAAGGTGAAATACTGGAGCTGGCTGAATTTCTACCTCATGAAGCACAGCAATCTGATGATTTCTAGCACTAACAACCTCTGACCTGCCTTGCTCTTTCTGTGTCAGGGCTCTCTGTCAGCCTTTTAAGAAGGAGGAATGACTGTGGTAAAACCAAAACAGAGGCTGGGGTCCATTCTGCGTGGTGAGTCTGGATGTTTGAGTGGTGCTTTGAAGACAAAATGTTGGTAAGTCTGAAGATGAGTTCTGCAAAGGATAATTAATACAGTACAAGCTAGCTGGTGGAATTAGAATTCGAGGGAGCTGTGGTACTGTGTGTTGGCACTTGAAGTGCTTTTGCAAGCCTGTGCAACCACCACAGGAGCTCCTGCAAAGCCCTGCACTGAGTACGGCACATGCTCATTCCCCACTTAGCTGCACCTTGCAGATTACCCGAACCAAAGAAGAGCTCTTCTCTGTCAGCTTAGTTGTTTTCTCCCCTAGACTTGCCACAGTGGAGATTTTATAATGAGGTGACAGAAGTTTTCAAAATCCTGATTTGCGATGTGAAAGGTGCAATGCCAAATCTTGTTTGGCTTTAAAAGTAGTCTGAGTTGATTTTTGTGAAACTGCCTCTAGTGCTCTGTAGTTCAGTGTGGTAATGTGGCTCTGCTAGCCTTGCTTCAGCTCTGTGCCATGAAGAAAAACCTGAAAATAATGAAGAGAATGACTGTAGGCATGGTGCTTATACTGAAGCTCTGCAATGTGGTATTAGTGTCTGCATCAGGAATTCTACAGCTTTTTACACAGTTACAGCTAGATGCAGACAAGACCACACCGAGTTCTCTCCCCTGTCTTCTGCCTTGTGGTTTTGTTTTTGTTTGGGGTTTTGTGGTGGTTTTTTGTTTTTTGGGTTTTTTTTTTTGTCTTCTGTACTTAAATTCCTTAGAAGACTTGTATTGTATTTTAAAAGTCAGCTTAAGATCGACGTTAATTTAGGCTCTGTGGCAGCCCATCCCTCACAAGGCAGTGCTGTTAAACAGCCACAGAGGCACAAGCACCTACCCTCCAATAGCCCTTTCTTGCTGATTGCTGCAGTAGTCTATAATCAAGTGCTCAGCTATTGTAGGCATACTAGAGCTTGCTGTAACTGCCCTTTGTTTCAGTCAAGGGACTGGTAATTACTCCTGTGGGCCAAGCCTTTTAATTTCCTCGTTTGATTGAAACCAGTCATTTATTGTGGTAAAATCGTCAGACTTTCTGCAGTGTTTACAGATGAGCTTTCTGTGTGACAGTAATTTAGTCTACCCAACCATCCATATATTAAAGATATTGCACATTTTCCCTTTCTCTGTTCAGACAAATCAGCTGCTGATTTCCGTTTGATCACTTGTCAGTTTACAGAGATCATCCTATGAGTTCACTCTCCTAACTTCTGCTTGGAGCAAGAGCATTTTTTTGTTGTGCCTGTGCTAGCTTTTTTTGGTTTTTTTTTGGGGGGGGCTGTTGCAAATTACTGGTGTAAAACTCATTAATAAAGTGAACTAAATACCTTTATGCATATTTTATTGGATTCCATTTTCTTATCACTGCATAAAAGTACATACCACTGCTTCACGAGGTTTTTTAACATTAGTGGTTTGGAACCTACTGATACTTGCTCTATCAGTTATTCACAAAGTATTAGCTAGAGTTCATTTACAGGAATATAAATACTTTGTTTATTGCCAAGTTTTACTAGTAGCTAAATATCTGAAGTCTGAGAGTGCTTTAGTGTTTATGAAAGGAGCCAAAAAACTTCAGAAGAAAACTGGGATGGAATTCCTCTGTGCACTCTCATATAGTGAGATGGCTGTTATGTGTCAGGGTATTTTCTGGGATGGGCAGTCTGGGTAATCAAGGGTGTTGGGGTGATTTTATGTCCTAAGAAATTAAAATGGATGTGTTTGATGTTACTCATTTAAAATTGGGCTAAAGCTAGCCATTGATAAGAATATTGCTGTAACCTAGAAGTAAAAAATTGTGCAAGTAGAATTCAATGAGTAGAGATCTTTGGGAACTGTTTTGCTCTTGGTGAGCTTTGCGCAGGGCATTACCTATTCTCACTCCCTCTGCCATCTAGGGTTCTTGCTCTCTTTAAAGACAGTGCATTCAAAGGACTTTATACCTTTTCAGACTTTCTTCTGTAAAAGAAGCAGGCAGTAGTTCAGATTTTGACATTTCAGAACTCTATCCTTTATTATTCAAATAATTCCAAATGATTTGTAGGAGTATCAGTCTTTTTGCCTCATGGCAGTCAGACCATGTGTGGCTCTGAGGGTCGTGGGTCTGACTATTTTGCTTGAGCAATCAAGACTTCTGCTTTTAGACCACGTGTCATCTTCTAGGTTTACTTGGATTAGTATCACTTAAATCCGTAGTTTCATTTCTGTAAGTTACGAGTCTATACAGACATTTTAAGATTGTGTGATGTATGACAAGGAGACACTGAGGCTCCAGGGTGTTAATGGTACTTTATGAGCAAGTTGATGTTTTGGACCAGTTTCTTTGACCTTTGCATAGCATTTTCTTTAGGAGCATTTGGTAGATACCTGTGACACGGTGCTTCTGCTGGTAGGGCTGCTCTTGGGGGTCATAAGTGTGAGAACACTTCACACATTGGGGAGTTACGTTGATTTAAATTGGCAGTAATTGTTTTAGATATATCGCACAACGACTCAAATCCTTGTCTCTCTTGAAACTTCAGAATCAAGTTTTGTACACTCCTTGGCTGATGGTTTTTGCTTTTATTGCTGTTCTGCCAGCAGTTACATAATGTCCTTCCATGTTTCATCATTCTTCTGGATCTTTGTGGGAGTTACTGCTGCAGTCCCAGGTCTAAAATCTGACTAATGATGCACAGCTGCACATGGAGATCATTTTTGTGATCAGTTTACAGAGTTTTTAATCTGTCTTTACCATTGTCTTTATTGTAAATAAAACACCCCTAGCTTTTTTGCTACCTTGGCTCGCATAGTGAAGGTTTGAGTTAGAACAATAACTAACTGTTTGGGGGTAGGTGACAGTCCACAAGCAAATAGATTACTCTGTGAACCCTAGCTTCAATGATTGCTCTTCCTTTGCTGTGCTATGGAAAGGTGAGAGCTAAGAATTAGCAGATGGACAAGATACGAGGTGCAGTGAGAATTTGAACTTCAGGCTGTTACCTTTTGCCATTAGATGTTTCTACTTTGTTTTGGTTGGTGTGGTTTTGTTTCCATGGATTTGTTTTGTTTTTGTTTTTTTGTTTTGTTTAGGGTTTGGTTTGTTTGTTGGTTAGTTGGTTTTGTGTTGTGGGGTTTTTTTTGTTTCTTGTTTGTTTGTGTTTGTGGGGGAGTTTTTTGTTTTGGTTTGGTTTTTGTTTTGGGGTTTGTTTTTTCTGTGTTTCAGTTTTATGGCCCGTGCTTATTGTGTATGATTGCAGGGGATTCCTAAACCCTGTTCCCTCCCAGCCAAAACCAGCCCTCTCCCTGGTAAGGACTTGGCTGATGAAACTGTCGGTTTGATGGAATTTTGCATTATCAAACCAATTGTTTAAGAGTGGGATTGTTTTCAGGCAGCATTCAACAAAGAAGATAACTTAAAAACCAGTATCAAGTGCTGAATTTTACAGCAACATTTAAAAAACCAACCAACTAAAGCCCCCAACAACAAAAGCCCACCAAACCACCTAATTATCTTAGACTTTCAGGGTTGTCTTTATTAAAGTTGACAGGTTTATGTGTTGTTGTGTGCACTGACTTTACATGGAATGAAATGTGGATTAATAGCGTAATTTGACATCAGAGAGTCGGCTTGGAGCAGAACTGAGGAGAGAAAGGTGTTTGTAACAAAAAATCCATATGCAGTCTATATACATTTAGATGACTAGATAATCCCAGCTCAATATGTGGAAATTCAGGGTGTTAAACAGAATGTGGTCTTGAGGAAAAAATGAAGTAAAATTAATCAGAGACATGGTGAACCTTAAATAATTTAAGCTCCTCCGGTGGTAGTGCTCTGTAATTGCTTTCCTTTTCTGTAAATGTTTCACAGCTGTGAAGTTTCCAAGTGAAGAGCTAAAGCACTGGCTATTGTACAAAAATTAGGGCCAATTTCTTCTTGCATTGATCTCGGGTAAAATCTCATCAGGGCTTCGTGTCCGTATCTTGTGCTCTCTGCAGTCACTTACACCTGTGCCAAGTGGTTGTGAATTGCTACTATTTATGAGCTGATGGAGTTCTATCTTGTGTTGTGCCCAGTATACAAGACCACAAAAAGCAGCACATAATCCAGGATTGAGCCTGCTTTTCTTACAGCCAATGGAAGTGTACTTGATAACAAAGACCCGTCAAAAAATATATGAAAACAGCAAGAGCTTTGGACAGGTGTCTAAAAGACTCCACCTTCAAAAAAGCCTGAGGGAGGTTAAGACAGCAGCAGATCGCTTTGCTTTCACTGGACACTTGTGGGATGCAGTGTGGACCAGCCTGTTTGAGAGTTGCTTGGTCAGTCAGGCTCTGCAGGGAGCTGAACTCTTTCACTTACAGGACTTGAGTTTAACTGAGCTCCTTTCATATGTCTCTGGAGTGTTAAGTAAAGGAAGTCTTTGTGTTATTCGTTTTCATTAATTGGTCTGAAGTGTAGCAGTAGCTTTCTTCTGCATTGTTTAAGAGTGGGGTTTTTTTCAGGCAGCATTCTCAAGATAACTCAAAAACCACTTTTATTCTGATCGTGTGTGGACAGCCACCATTTTGAGAAATGAAAGATAATTTGGAGTCTTAATGAAATCAGAAGAAACGTATGATCTGTCTGATTTGCCTTATGCCCCTCTAGGTTTTTCAGCATTGGTGTACAATTCATCTAAGCATGGAAAAGTTCAGGATTTCTGGTTCCCCCTGCCTTGCAAAATGTGTACCCTCGGGCCCACATTTTAGGTCAGTCTGGTCCTGAGCAATGTCCAGTGTCCCCTGCGGGATGGTAGCAGTGCTTTACAACAGTTGCACTAGGTGTGATGAGGAGTTTCATGGAGGTGATTCATATAGAGAGAAGTTCCAGGTATCATGAGAGGGATGGAAAAGTACATCACTTAGAGAAAGCAAGAGAGGAGGAAGAGACTGCCTTTCTTTCATAAGATTCCTGGCCTCAAGAACACAAAATTGTGTCTGCTTTTGGGACAGGCACATTGCAGTGGTTGCATGAGGATTTTTTTTTTAGTTTTACTCTTTCAGCTAATATAGATGTACATTTTTCTGAGGGGATGACTCTAGAGGATGTGTCACCAGGGGTTGGTTACACTTCAGCAGTAAGCAGCATGGATTTTGTTGGAATGACTCAAATGTGTATGTAAATATATGTAAAACTGTGCTGATCAAAGTGGGATCTGCCACAAAATGTAATGACATAAAGATTGGCTTTGCATAACTCATACCAGTGTAGTGATAACGTGGCATTTGGCTACTTGTGCCCAGCGTTCTTTCTACTTGTCCTCATAATTTCTTTGACTTTTTAGTTTTTTGATTTTGTGGGGTTTTATTCATATGTTTTGGGATTTTTTTTTGGAAGGTGAATAGGTGCTGTTGTTTGTGATTTTGAATGTTTTGAGTGGCTTGTCCCTTTGATTTTTGAAATACTGCTTTTGCTCTGGTGTCAGGTTAGACTGAGTAAGCTGTAGAAAAATCCAACCTAAGAAATGTACTGAGAACTTAAAATACTATTGAATTGTTTAAGTTCTTTAAGCAGGTTTTTTTTTTTTAATGGATCTCATTGGTGCTACAAATAAAATTGAATTGGTTGTAATTTACCACCTCTGCCCTATGGTAGAATGAGCTGAAAAGCTTTAGATAATCAAGTAATTTGGAATTTAACTAACTTGTTTATTTAAACAGACTGTATTTTTCGGAGAAATCCATATTCTACTTTGTAAATTCTTTTCAGATCTTTTTATTTTTATTGACTTTAATTAGCCAGCTAATTTGTACTAAATCAATAAGTGTGATTCTGATAGTTCATTTTGAACCCTTAGCGCGGAAGGCTGAAACAAAGAAGGGGTTAGTGAAGTGTTTTGCTGACATTCCAATCTATTTTAAGTGAATGCAAGCTTTCTAATAAATATTTAATGGATAGTTGTTTGTGGTTTAATAGCATTAGATAATTCTATTAGAATCCTGTTTGGAGATTTACATGTACCATACATCACTGCTGAGGACACGGTTAATAATTTAGGCTAAGTGACTAGTAATTAGAAAAACAGGAGTAAGCAGGGGTGTTTTTTCTGTCATCCAGGGATTTAGGTGGATATGTGTTTGCTATGCAACTGCAACTCAATTCTTAGGTCCTCTCTTGTACAGGAGAACTCATTTGGCAAGTTTGGGACAAGCCTCAAATGTGATAACAAAGCATGAGGCCCCTGGGTTTATTTAATATCTTATCCTCTGAGTTAATGAGTTGGAAAATAGTTCACTGTTTATCTACAGTAGATTGAGCAGATGTTGCCAATTCAATTTTATGGAACGTAATCTCTCAGAGATTGTCTTCTGCCCATTACCTTTTCATGGTTTGAATCTCTGCTGTCCTTGGCTTCAAGAGAACATTCCCCACACTGGTCATGGAGTTGTCAAAAGATCAGTGCAGCAGAACTTGGTAAAAGCTAGTTAGTATGGAGTGGCTTTGCAAAGCAAGGCTTTGGAAAATTCTATGGGAATGCACAAAATTTAAGCTGTAAACTGAATGGCAAGGAAAAAGATAAGCATTTGAGAAAACACTGAGGAAAGTTAAAATTAAGTATTAAATACTGCTGCTTACATCTGCTTAGGATTTCAGGTGAAGCTTTAGAAATGGTTATACAGGAATCTCCATGGACCCTTAATTTTGGGTTAGTATGAACAGCTGCTCACAGCTGCAGTAGGAGACTGCTTGTAGTTTAGACCTGATCTCAGTGAGTGTGGTTTGACAAGAAACATGTTCTCATCTCCTGCAGCAGTCTTGGAGTGTTAGGACAATTAGAATGCATAGCTGAGTGAAGGGACCATGCCCAGCAAGCTTTGCATCCCAGCCATCCCTTGGCCAGTTGAGATGAGGAGGCTGTTACTCATCTCATGCGCTGTCCAGGAGGTGAGCTCTCGATCTGTCCTCTGGTTATCCACATTGTAATATCACCTTTGTGCATCTCCTGGACTACAGAATATTCAGTTACCATCTACCCAATAGTGTGGGAGATGCTGACTGTATTTCTTGAGGCATTTGTTCTCACATTCACGTGTGTCTGAATACTGGAGAGCCAGAACTGGTGTTTTCAAGCAGATCCAGCATTTCAGCTCCGGTGCTGTTTATTTCATTCAGTGTACCTACCAAACGGTGTAGAGCAGCAGGAGCACTGTAGTGCTTGTTGAGAGTTTTGTCTCTAAAGCCTGGGTTACTTTTAAGTTTCACTTTTGTAAGTAGGAGAGTTCAAGAGGCAATAGTACTGCAGAGTCAGCTTGCTGCCAGTTCCCTTTTGTTCTGACCAGATGTAAGATGTGTGTGTTACATACCTGATAGACATAATTTGCCGAATAATTCTTCGAAGAACATTGGCTTTGTGAGGCTGTGCAGTTAGGATTGTAGAGAGAGTTTGATAAAGGCTAAAAAGTCATCCTTCCAAAATCCAGTCTTCTTTTTAATTGGAGGTGAGCTAGTTGATGGGTGTGACTAAGTGCGCAGATTTGAGGAGTATCATGTCATTGTTCAGTTACACAGTAGCGTCAGGAAGTGTGCAAGAGGACAATTTCACAGGAGTCTTCATCTTGGACATGGCTGGAAAATTATGTAGGAATATAAAGATACGAAGTAATGTCAGCATATTTTTTTTTTGTTTGAACTTTTTCTTTGCCTCATCATCCTTTTCACTCCTCAAAGGTTGCTCTGTAGCTCACTTAATACTGTTGTGTAGTAAAACTGGCTTGAACTGGAGCTGGGCTCTCCTCTGGACACTGCCAAGCTCAGAACTGGACCTCTTGGGGTTTGAAGATGGTTTTGCTCTTGACAGTTCCAGTCAGTTCTATGGAATTTCTGTCGTTCCTTGAGCTAAATCTGCTGAAGTCAAGGCCTAATCTGGCCTTTACTTCTAGTATGTGCATGTGTGTAAGGAAACCTTCCTAAAGTGCTCTGGGCAGGCTCTAAGGCATCCCTGCTAATGCTGAACTCCCTTGGTACAGTGAGGTTAATAGGCACTGCACTGGCATGAAAGATAGAATTAAAACTCTTCTTTTGGGATACTTTTTCTTAAGCTTCTCTTAGAATTTTTCTAGTCCTGGCATGCATAAAAGAATAGCTTCACCCTGGTTCCTGTGCTCATTTGAAGTTTGCTCTGTTCCAGTTGTATCTCTTACGAGGTAGTGATACATATTGCATTCTCCAGAGAACAGTTCCATTGCTGTGATCTGTTAGTTCCACTCAATATTCACTCCTTGGAAACAATGGTTTGATGGGCTGGGACATGAATTGTTATATTAAGCAAGAAAATAACTTGAGCTGTTCCTGTAATTACTCTGTATGCAGTCAGTCTTGGGATTTCTGGCAAGCTCACCTTCATTTCTACATATATAATATTATGGTGCTTAGCATTTCTATAACATGGCATTACACCTTCAAATTGTTTTCTAGTTATTAACTAATTAATCTCATAACACCACTGTAAGGTATATCTGTTTGTTTCTGCTTGGGTGACTGTGTGGAGGATAATAATATGTGGCTTGAATATTAATAAACATAAAGTAGTATATTGCATTTGCAGTTGGTGCTTTGTTTTGAGGTTTTGTTTTGGTTTAACCCTGGCTGGCAGCCACTCGCTTGCTTTCTCTCAGCAGGATGGAGAAGAGAATCAGAAAGGTAAGAGGGTGAGAGCTTGTCGNCTGTAATTACTCTGTATGCAGTCAGTCTTGGGATTTCTGGCAAGCTCACCTTCATTTCTACATATATAATATTATGGTGCTTAGCATTTCTATAACATGGCATTACACCTTCAAATTGTTTTCTAGTTATTAACTAATTAATCTCATAACACCACTGTAAGGTATATCTGTTTGTTTCTGCTTGGGTGACTGTGTGGAGGATAATAATATGTGGCTTGAATATTAATAAACATAAAGTAGTATATTGCATTTGCAGTTGGTGCTTTGTTTTGAGGTTTTGTTTTGGTTTAACCCTGGCTGGCAGCCACTCGCTTGCTTTCTCTCAGCAGGATGGAGAAGAGAATCAGAAAGGTAAGAGGGTGAGAGCTTGTCGGTTGAGATAACAGCAGTTTAATAGATAAAGCAAAACTGAACAAAATAGAAAGCAAAATAGAGAATTAATTCTCTGCTTCCCATGGGAAGGCAGGTATTCATCTGCCCATCTCCAGGAAAGGAGGGCTGTCACATGTAAAGGTGACATGAAAAAGACAAGCCCCATAAAACTGAATGTCATTCCCCTTCCTTTCCTCTGGCTTTTTTTGCTGGGTATGATGCCATGTGGTCTGCAATATCCCTGTGGTCAGCTGGGGTCAGCAGTCCCAGCTGTGTCCCCTCCCAGGCCCTTGTGCACGCTGAGCCTGCTCTCTGGTGGGGCAGTGTGGGAAAGGGAGGAGGCCCCGAGGCTGAGTGAACACAGCTCCACAGTAGGTAAAATATGCCTCTCTCTGTGCTGTTCCCAGCACAAATCCTAAACACAGCACTGTAAGAGCTACCACGAAGAAAGTTAACTCTATCCTGACCAAACCAGTACACACTTCAGTTACATGTTTTCTTCCCCCCAGCACTTTGCCTCCAATATGGAATATTGACTTGTCTGTCCCTAAAGGCTGAACAGAAATGTGCTGTTACAGAAGTGGGTAGTCCTGCAGGAGTCAGACTGCCACATCTGTGAAAGGAAATATTTTTCAAGAAAACAAAACTTGCACAAAATCTCCCTCCTTCTCAAAGAAAGAAAAACAAAAAAACCCAAAACCAAACCAAACTGAAAGCTGACCAATTAAAACTCCAAAAAAATTACCCCCAAAATCCCCAGACCAACATCCGCACCCTCCCAAACTACAACATACTCAATCTTTGAATGTAGAAAGCATTTTATTTTACGGGCATGTCAAGTTCTTCTGTATGTTTAGTAGGAGTCTTTGTCTGATGTTTCCCTGACCTCACTCGTAAAATCAGATGGTAATTTTTCAGCTTTGTCCAATTTTGGTGTTTTCAAAATCTGATTCTTTGCCATTTGTATGTTCGTACAGAGTCTTGTGCAGTAAAAGGATAATTTCAGATAGGCATTTGGGTTGTTGTTACAAGAACTTGACTGAAACCAGTGTGTGGGGGTTTTTTGTTTTCTTTTTTGGCTTGCATGAAGCAGCACCATTTGTTCTGTCACTGAAAGAAGAAAACTGAGGCACTTGGTGGAACTATAAAGAATTGTATGTTAACCGAAGAGGACAAACAGGGAAGAGGAGGAGTGGGGTGCCGTGGCAGCTATGTTAATTATCGAAGAATACCTGTTTTGGCAGATAAGTGGCAAGTAGAGTTGCCAAGAAATAGTTTGAGTCATGACAAGCATCATAATTATGCAGCTCTCTCCAAGGTTTTGGCTAGGTCACTGACTAACTGTGAATTTGGGTCAAAGACCTGACTGGGTAAGGTAGCCTCATTTATCATCTGCCACGGCTGAGATAATAGTCATCAGTCCATTTGACTAGCTGAGGAGGGAACAACACATTTTGGTTTAGTAATGATTTGAGAGCCTCATCAATAAAATCACCAATACTCTTCAGTGCTGTAATCTGTCCGTGTCTCAGTGGCCTGCATGATTTCTTGGCAGCAGAGAGAAGGAGGAGCCAAGTGGACAAGCTGGTTGTGTTTCCTCCCATTTCCTCTGAGACTGCACCTTGGAATCTCAGGACAAATTCACAGAGGTTATCCAAGATGGGATTCTCTTATTCTACACAGCAGTTATCTCTTGTTGCCTGGAAGCAGTTGAAACCTACGTAAGGCAGGAATAGTCTCTGGTTTTGTGCAGAAATTGTTCCTAGAATACTGGCACTGATTGTGCTCTTCCTCCTTATTTTGTTTAATTATGAACAAAATAGCTTTCTTTGAAAGATTCTCAGTTCATGTTGACCGAGGTAAGGATTTATGTAGGTCAGGTCAGCAGGGCAGGGTGTTTTGCTAACACAGTTGTGGAACTCCCAGGTAACATCTGGCCACCTTGGAGGGTAGGCAGAGCAAATCTGCATTTCCTTGTGTGTAATGTGACATTGTAGCCTGCCTGCAGCCCTGTTGAGCTGTAACTGCAGACAGAGAAACACTTGGGTTGATTTGAGCTAATTGAGTTGATCAAGTGTTGACGATTAGCTCAGTTTGCACAGTCCCACTTGTCTTCACTTGGAGCAGCAGCAGTGCTGGCAAATGAATCACCTCATCAGAGCTCTTGTCACCTATAGACAGTAGAGGGATGCATTGTTTCTGTAGTGTGAGACTGATTGACAGGCTTTTGAAAAAATGGGTTACTTTCAAAATTTGACTGACCCTGAGAGGTGATTTATGTTTTACTCCATGCAGAGAGTTTTCTCTTCTGTAGGCTGCTACTGCCCCAGATGTGCAATTTAAATAGTGATAGCTGAGTAGCTACTGTACACTGTGTGTTTGGCAGGTGTTTGTACTTCAACCTGTGTTTAGATTTTCATCTATGTGAATTTGACATCAATGTGTGTTTTTTTCATTCATGCCTCACTTGCCACTCTCCAGAGAAATCAGTAAAAATATCTTCTTATTTGCAGTGCGATTTTTGCTCTTCTCAGCTGATACACAGTAAGGCAGTGAAAAGCACTTCACAGATGTTATAAGCTGTACAACACCCCAAAATGTAGGTGTTGGGAGAGCTGAGACAAAGAAGAGTTGTATGTTTTTTTTTACAGTGTGCAGGAAGATGAAGTTTGAGATGGAAAGAGGAAGAAGTTACATTTTACACTGAGTCATGGGGAGTTGACATTCAGCCATTCATTTCCTCACTGAGACTGCTGTGTTCCTATGTCTGCCTTCACACATACAAGGTCTTCCTGATGTTGTTCTAAGTAACTAAAAGGACCAAAAATTAAATGTCATTAATACAATTTTGAATTTAAATTACTATTTATTGTAATTAAATAAATAGTTGTTTAGCACTGGAGAAAGGGAGGTCTTCTGAACTCTAGTAGGTCAAACCTGCAAATGACTCTAAATACCAGAGAAATTTTCTTCTAAAACTCCTCTGCTTGTTAGCTGTGTTGCATTCATCTGAAAAATGCTGCAAGGGTGTTTGCCTGTACCAAGTGAAGGGCCTTGGGCTGCCTTAGAGCAAGCAGGTGCTCACTGTATCCTCTTCTCCCTTGGCTAACTTGATATTAAAAGAGCTTGGGATGCAGCTGTATGAGTGCAGAAACACATACTCTCAAGCGATTTTATTTTTGGCTGCATCTTTTTCATATGGATTATGGCTGTTGATGTAAAAACAAGCTTGATTACAATATTTGGAACTTGAGGGTTGTCTTATAGTCAGCACCAGTGGAACAAGGATTCTTCTCCCAAGGCACCTTTGAATCCCCTTTCTTGAGGGTTCATAACATTTTTGTAGTGCAAGTGTTTCAAGTCATCATTGCATATACCCTAAGGTTTGGTCTATATAAATCTGAAGTGATTTTTTAGCTTATAGCTATAAATGGGACAGATACTGAAATAGTTTTAAAAAATTAAGTAAAATTACTTGGTAAGTTCTGATAATGTGCACAAGGCTACATTTTGTGATCTGTAGTCATGATGGAAAGTGCTTCGATGCCTTGATCTATACTTTTTGAATGTAGTGATATTTTAGGGGGGAAAAAAGCTTGTATGTATATGGGAGTAAATGTTCCCTTTATGCAGATCAGTCCCTTTTCCTGGTAAAAGCTGAAACCTTTAAGGAAGAGTTCTAGAACTCAGCTTAAAATCCATGATCTGAAGTTTAAATTTTCGACTCAAAAAATTGCTGTCAGTGAAAACTGTTTGTCAGAAAAGCAAAACCGTTTGTCAAGTGACCTGTTCCACATACTCCGGTGTAACAAGGAAGAAGAAAAGAAAAAGTTTCCTCTCCCTTTTCTGCAAATGCTTCTATGGAAAATAAAAATATTTTGAAGTCTCATGAGAGATGACATTTTGTTGATTCACGTCTCCTTTCTGCTAACTGCTTTTCCCATGTTGCAAATATTTAAACACCTTGTGCACTGTGGGAGAAGTAGTCTGTACATTTTAATTTGTCAGCTAAATATTTTGTTTCTTCCCCAGTTATCCACCTTCAAAAAGGATAAAAATACCCAGAATATTATTTCTGCTTTGTCTACTGATGCTTTTCCTCTTCTGTCTCTGATTTCCAAACATTTCTACTTCAACATTTATGGGTAGTACACTTCCTTAATCTTTTCAAGTTCATTGCATCTGGAAAACATTTTTCTTATTTCTTTCACTTCTTGCATTTGACAGCATTCAGCGCAAAGGCAGTACAGTCATTTATTTCTCCTTTATGTCAGTGAGCCCTCTGTGGGCTTCTCTGTGTATCTTTGATATGCTGGCTTGGGAGACAGAAGTATTTAGAAAAAATAGAAAGCAGTGATTTTGAAAATGAGGAACCCCTGTCAGGTGGACTCAAGGGTGAATGTAGTATGGAAAAGTACCTCTAACTCTACTTTAAAAACCAAATGAATAAATAAAGATGTCCAGCCAACCAAACTCTGGCAAAATTACAAATTGTCTCTGTCCTTTTAAAGCAAATTTAAACTCCCTCTGAAAGGAGCAGATGGCTTTGGTTTGTGTGGAGGCTTTTGTTTTCCTACTAGTATGTACAGCTGTTTCTAAAAAGATGTGGCTTATTTTAATGAAGCAGTACTTCAGAGGCAGAGTGAGATGCCGTGCATGTGAAAGTTTGGGGGAATTAATTATCTGCAATTTATGTGCCTGTTGGATATTTGCACCCAGATATATTTCTATAAGAAGAGTCAAGCCCAAGCTGAATCACAGCTTTTCAGTAATTCCGTTGTGCTCTTCCACATAAAGAGGAGAGGGGACAGTTGTGCTTGTTCTGAGAAGGTGAGGGAAGCGAAAGGGTTGGCCTTGCCTGTTTCACTGCTGCAGGAGAGCGGGAGCAGTGGAGGTGTCCCAATGATCTCTCCATGCTGTAACCCTGAAGTGGCAGCACTGATGAGAATCTTCTGGGGTGCTGGTTCAAGGAGCAGGAGTTGGGGTGCTATTTCTGATGCTCTTTGGCCCCAGGGAAGATGTTTGTTTCGCCTTCTTGAGCATCCAGGTGCAGCCAGTGTTATGCTGGAAGTGAACAAGTGTGCTGACAAGTTGGGAAACAGCTCAGATTGGTGTGAGGAAGTTGAGGGTCCATTTCCCCATGGACTGAGCTCTGCTGGCAGGGCTTTGTGCCTGCAGAACAAGTCACCCCCAACTGTCCTGGTCTTGTGACATATACTTGGTCACATCTGTGCAGGAATAACTGAAGAAGACTTTCAAAACAGGCAGAAAGCTTTGCACAGGCCTTATGATGATCGTTTATTCCTGGGGGCCTTTTCTGGGAAATGCTGTATTGCCTTCTTGTGGTGCTTATACAGCACTCCACAGAACCCCAGTCACAGGCCCTTCCAGACAAGAGGGAAAAAAAGTACAATTTTTTGTTTATTAAATAAATACTGATTCTTATGAGCAGTGTTTATTATGAAATAACCACAAAATATTTCACTTAAATTTGATCTTTTTATGCCTTAGAGGTGGTAATATCTTTTGAAAATTTTTTTGTTAATGTGGAACAAACATATTATTACAAGGCTCTAACAGCATGGGACTGTCTGCTCTGGGGGGAGCACTGTCTTGCATTATCCCTGTTCCCAGTCAATACTCTATTATTGCATGCTAAGTGGTTTGCTGCAGTATCCTGTGTGCAGGGTATTAGAAAGGATCTTACCTAATTTCCTAAGCAATAATGGTATAAACAGTATGCATTTTTTATTATTAAAAAACAAACTGCTGCCTCTGCTGAGTTAGTGTTTCTTTTATATACAGTTAGCACCCCGGAGACTTGACTCATAAATCATAGCAAAAAAAAGTGGAAAGTGCAAAGTTTTGTAAAACTAGAATTTATTATAGACCCAGTCTTTGACTCTACCTGCATATAAACTTTAACTTGCTTAATAGTATTTTTATTTGACTGCTGTGTTCTTTAATGATTTTAGTTGATTAGAAGAGGTCCAACCCCAAACCTTACTAACCTGTAACAAATAGGAACATTAAAATGGAGTGAGAGGAAAATAAAGTACATATTTTTATATTGAGAGTTTTCTGCTGCTTCAAATGCTGCATCAATTTCTATTCAGATGGCCCATAAAAGTACCATTTTGATAGGTTCCTCACACTATGTAGTAGGATCTTTGTTTACGGGAGTAGTGTGTATTTGAAATTCGTATTTATAAAGTTGTTTTACCACTCCTCTCCAATATAAGGGCATACAAATGAAATATATTATATTTTTGAGGGTATTTTTATTAATTCAGCTGCAGTGTGTGTTTTGTACAGCTAGAGTTTCGCATCAGAGGAATCAAGAAATGGGAAAGTTAAAATGTTAGTGTCAACACAGATATTTCTTGGATTTATTACCAGGGGCCCAGGTAAGGGACTCGTAATCTTCCAAACCTCAAGTTTTTTAAAACCTTACCTTGCAGCTTCACTGAGGTTAAATGTTTTGGGTTTTTTTCTCAACTTCCCATTATCCCACTCAAGTTCGTTCAATACTACTGCTAGAAGTGGAGAGCCACTTGGAACTTTTTGCAGTTTTCTGTTTTGTTAGAAATTACAGTTAAGTTTCAGGTGAATCTGAGCTAAATCGTAGATTTGCGGTGAAAAATCACAGTAGCGTTTACAATATGGAAACAATATGTGCTTCTAACTTGCAGGTAAAATAATAAAAATTGATTTTGATGTGCTGTTTTTGGAACTAAGTAATTATCATGTGAAAAATGCCCTTAGCTGGTGTAAATCACACCTTCACTTTTCAGAGCAGTAATTTGATATGAAGGGATGTGTGGGTCTGCAAGACAAGTGAAGGTAAGCTGCTGAGCTTTATAGGACGTTGTTCTTCTTGGTTTACAAGTGGGAAGAACAGTTCAATCCAGCCTTAATGCTTTAATAGTAAAAGCAAATAGAAAAAAGGCTAAATATATATGAGAATCAAGGGCTTTTTGGCACCTCGAAGAAATGCCAGTAGAGGCTGCAAAAATGTCATAAATCAAACCTACAAAACAAAGGCTGACCTTATCTCAGGGTATCTTAAGTTGGCATTCTTTTGCTGGAAAAATACAGAGAACCCACTATTAAAAGAAGATTGTATCATATCTACCTGTATGGCAAAAAGCTTTAGTCCGTTGAAAATCTGGGCTCATTTTCTAATGAGTGCCTAGAGGCTAATCCTAAAGCCCCTGCAGATGAGAATGTGTCATCCTGAGAAGTTTCCAGGGACAGGCTGCCTGTGTGTAGCACCAGAAGGTGCAAAGGTTTTGTGTTGGAGGCTTCTGGAACTCCAAATGCATTACTGTGGGATGCAGGCCTTGAGTTACCTTCTTAATATTCTCTTCCCAATGCAGCCTCTTCACCTTAAAATGAAAGAACCCCCAAACCCAATCCAAGCAAAACACCCCACCTCAGAAAATACTGCAAAACTATGGTAAATGTCTTGTTTTAAAACTGCCCCAAACCAAAGGTTTAAAATAAGCAGAGCTGTGTCCTGTGGAAGGAAGGAGCTGAAGCCAGAGATGTGTATCAGCTCAGGGGTGTGTGGTTACCATGGCCCACAGGACAGTGTGTAATTCTGCGTGGTGTTCGGTTAATCACTGTACAAAATGCATTAATGCTTGCCCAGCCTGCAGGCCTGGAACAGGGTCTTCAGGCAAACAGGGTCTTCAGGGCACCATGGCTGAGATTCTGAGGGTGGGTGGCCAGAAGGCAAGTCCTGTGCTGAAAGGACATTGCTCACTTGAGTGCACAATGGGTGTTATGATCCAATTATTACTAAGGTTCTTTAGAAATTGCTCTGCCCAAATTAAGGTGCAAACAAGACCATATGCCAGTGGCAGTAATAAGGGTTTTATTTGATGGTAAACATGAGAGAGAGAAAGAAAGAAAGGTAGGAAATAGGTGGGGGGGACAGAAAGAGAGTGTCAGGGGCAGAATAAGGAAAATACCACCTCTCTGCGGATCCCAACGAAGTTCTGTTGATCCTCTCCAGCTGCTCTTCTTGGTGGTGAAGGTCCCCCCGAGATGCACAGAATCTCAGGGGTTTGTATGCTCAGGCTGGGCAGGCATGGCCGGGCATGTCCCCCTGGAGGGGGGCAGTCTCTTACAGCAGACTCTGGGTCTGTTGCATCACTTGCAGTCCTGTGGGGCAAAGCCTCTCACGTGAAAGTCCCGTGGATGTGGTTTGTGGGGCTGGGGGTTCCACAGCCGGGCCAGTTTGTGTGAGGGAGGATGGGTGTTCAGTGCCTCTGACCAGAGGCTACGCCATGTGCCCAAAACCTTCTCCTCCCCCTTCGGCTGGGGGTAGTCTGTGTAAACCTGGCTTCTGTGAGCTGTGTTCTCTCCTCACCCCAAACTCATCTGAGATGGCAGCTGGAGGCTTTGGCCTATTGTGGATGCATACCTTTCCTTCAGCCTGAGCTGACTGAACAATAGGTTTCCTTTAATCTAATCAGCAGTTCGACTCCCAGTGCAAAGCTCTTCAAGGAGGTTTCTGTGGCTGTAGCTTCTTTAAAACTTTATATCAATGTTTGAGAGGCATAAACTATTTTCAGTCTCTGACGATATGTTAACTACATCTGGATTTAGCATAATCATCCTTGACTAATATGAAGAAAAGGGAGAAGGTTTAAATGCTGAATAAATAGATTACTTAATTTCATGTTATCAGAGAGGAACAGATGGTCAGTTTAGTGTGTTTTCTGACTGCTTATGCTTCCGGGAGATCCACACTGGTTCTTGTACAGAAGGTTTCCCAGTGTCAGTAATTCATATGTGTGTACATCAAGCAAGCTTTTGCTCTTACCTTTGAGATGTGCATTGCCAATACCCTTTTAGGCAAGTAAAGGGTCTCAATATCATCAGAAACTAATATTTTCTATCAGTTTCCCTTTCCCTTGTATAGGACCTGTATATTTATTGTAGTGCTAGTTACTACTAAAGGTAAGAAATGGCTCGGGATACCACACCAGAAGAGCTGGATGAGTGCATGTCCTGTCATATGGGTATTATACTGTCTAAAATTTTTCCATATCTCTTTTTTGCTCTTTGGAATTGTCCTGTAATCTTCTGCCAGCTTCTGAGAAGTGCTTTCCTTGAGAGTTATCTCAGATCCAGAGTTTAGTGCCTGCAGCACTTTGTGTTAGGTGGCCTGGCCTGCTGTTGCTGTAGCTCTTGCCATCCCACCTTTTTCCTCTCATGAGGAATTGTATATGGAAATTAAGTGTAAGAGTGTTTCAGCTTACTGTAATGTTTGTTGCCTAAGTGCAGGGAAGAGGAGCAAACCCCTTCTGTATTATTTGATTTATTTAAAGGACATGAACAACAAAAGGGAAAGTCTCCATTCTGAAAGCACACCGATAGAAAGCAGGTTTGTCACTGTCTTCTCAAGCAGTGATAAATACTTCACTATTACCTATAGTTTCTTAAATGTAAAACTTTTAGTACTTCCCTGTGTGTATACATTAAAAGAAAATGCAGTAACAAATGCTTGAACCCTAATAATAAGACACGTCCAAACTCTGAATCCAGGGATCCCTTCATATAATGAGGTTGATTTCTAAATTTCTGTTTTCTTCTGGTAACCCTTTATTTCTCTCTGTAATCTTGGTTAAAACAAAAATAAAAGCCCCTTTCTATGATGTCTTTTGAGCAGTGGACAGGAATGTGGGCTACTATCGCATGGTTGGTTACCTGTCAGCATCCTTAGTTTCCATATTCCTGCACTTTGACTTTGCAGTCATGGCACTGAAGGTCAGCGTCCAGGTATTCAGAGCTGCTGGCTTTTTGTCCATGTTTTGGTTAGAGGAGATTTGTTTTCCATCATGCCTTGTGTTTGGAGACAATAGCAGAAGTAAGAGAGTATCAATTTCTGTCATGTAATTGGATTAAAGATCAGTTTACGTGACAGAGCAGGCTATTCATTGAATTAACTTGGAAAGGGATTATATCAATAAATAGCAGGAAGAGGAAGGCTATGTTAGCTACCATTTGTTATAAATACTTCTTCAAATGTCTTGTTCAATATTTTTACTCTTTTTGAAGGGTCAGACAATTACTGTCTACAATTAAGATGAGTTCACTGTAAGTTTTTATTGTAAGAAGTAGTTTACTTCTGCATTGTATCAAATGGGGGGAGAGGGGAATGCTGTGGTGGTGGGTTTTTCCTCTCTAAATCTTCTGTATAACTGGCAGCTTTGAATCTACTCACTTGCAAAACACCAGAACAGGAAAAAAAGCCCTGTAAAACACACGAGCTCTGCTATTTTGAGTCACATGATGATTTTGAAAGGGAAAAGACAGGTGAGTTGTCTGTGTTTTGATGGGAATGTGTGGAAGGAACCCTGCTGAATAAGAGCTAATACCTCAATGAATCCACGTGGACCTGAAGTGACTGAACATGTCAGTGGAAGATGTCACTCCCATTAAAAGGATAGACCTCTGTGGGCTTTACATTTCTCCTTGTTTTGGCAAGGAGCTTTCCTGAAGGTAGAAGAATCACAGATGCCAAAAACACAGTTACAAAGCATTTGCAGCATTCTGAACTCTCAGGAATCTCCAAAACTTTCAAAGATAAATTCAATTTTGCCTGAATATCTGCATGCAATTTGAATGAAATTGAATATGTTTCAGGGCTCAAGCAGTGTGTCTTCCATGCAAGGCAAAAGGGAGATGAATTTCAATTAGGTGTTCCCATTATACTCTGTCTCCACCTGTAGTTTTCATCAAAATTGTTGAGAAGTGCAATATAATGTATGGTCAGGATTTGCCCACTCGCAGCAGTTGTGCCCATTATCTTAGTTTAAAAAAAGGTGTGTGAGTGTATATCGGCGTCTCACAGTGAGTGACTTAATTGTGACAGGTATTTTGTATGGGATTTGAAAGAAGATCTGCATATTTTGTGCATATAATATGTACAACGGTTTATGTTCTTTTCCTTGTCATGATGATAGAGGTTACTAATTAGACTGATAAAGCTGATGTTTCGAGAGATGTATTGTGATGTTGGCGGAGTCAGTAGTTACTTTAAAATGTCTGTTTCATAATGGTGTTTTGTTCTGAACTTGATTTTTACGGAAATGTTTTCTGTGCCTGCCCACAAGGTGAATGTGAGGGCGTTGGTATTAATTCAGGTCCATTCATGGTTCATCCATGATGTGGGTCAGCAGGGCCCCCCTGCCAGCCCCATGAAGCTCTCCTCCCTTATTGTAGATACTGCAATGCAAGGATGTTTTGAGGCCCTGAAATGGAGTTTCTCTCCTGTCACTTAATACACACCGTTCCTGCAGTTGGAGGATATCTACTCTGCACAGCTGATGAAATAGGTTAAATGTCCATCTCTCCTCGTTGATTCATCCAAAGAAATTGTGTCATGCATACATGGATAGTTCTTTTTCTCAAACAAGCAGGAACTTAAACTTGTGTTTCAGGCAATATCTATTTCAAAGCCATGTAAAATTACTTGGTGTCTTGGCTTCTTAAGATGGCAGTTTTTTTTCTTTTTTTCTTTGTGACAGTGCTATGATGTTTAAAAACTTTAATTAATACTTAGAGTAGTTACTTATGTGCATGTCTTTTCCCTGAGAAAATTTTAGAGGTGTAGCTTACTGCCCTTACCCTGTCAAGTTGGTTTAGGACTATATAGTGTATTAATATTGTTCATCTGCTGTTTGGACAGTTTTAGGTGTGTGACTTCCTTTTATTACAAGGGGCAGAGCACTTTCACAAGGGAGAAGTGGATTTCTGAGTACTATGGTGCTTTTGAATGGGCTGGTGTGTCCAGATTAGCTGTACTGCTAAGGAGCAAAAGTGACTGTAGCTGTGGTCCAGTGCTGAAAAGAAGAGGATAAAATGTGGAGTTGAACACTATGCATGGGAAGGGAGATGTTTTGATGACGTTAGTAAAGTGCTCCCTGTTGAGAGAGACTTGACAGCTCTCTGGAGTTTGGTCATTTCTGTTTAGAGAGATGGGGAGAATTAAATGGAAGATGCAAATTGTTGTACTTCAGATGAGACTTTGTGTGTCTTTGGGGTGCCATATGAAATTTGAGTGTGAGATTGCATCAAATCACTAATATGTGAGTAAGTGCTTGGCTTTTGGCGTGATTTAGTTTTGACGTGCCTTAAATGTGTGAAGATGGAATTGGTCCTCTGCTGCTCAACAACTTGGCATCTGCTAATTTAAATCATCTTCAGTAGTTTCGTTGTGGGTCTCAAGAACGCTGCACATCTTTGTATTTGATATTGCAGTATGAATGATAACATGTTTGTTCTGAGCTGCTGCTGTGAGGACACCAGCCTTTGCTTTTGCTCTTCCTTCCTCTGATAAATGCAGCAGTCCCTCTGATGGGTTGTCTCAGTGAAAGTCAGTGTTATCTAGCTGGAGGTGCATGTTGCAGGCTGGAGCTCACTCTGGAGCTCTGGTGTCTCATAGCTTTGCCAGCTGCTGGCGCATGCTGATAGTGGATTTCTTGCTAAGCAGCAATGTCAATGGAAAAAACAGGTGAACTTAGGTAAGTGTGTCTATCTTAGGCTGCAGTGATTCAAATTCACCTGAGGGCTTGTGGGTGAATAAGAAGAATTCACATTTCAGTATATGCATGATGTACTCTGAGATGGCAGAAGCCTCACTACTAACAAGCAGGAGCAGATAAGGCATTCCTCTGAACTTTGCCATCCAGAATATAAATGTTAGGATTGTCATCCTATTCCTGTCTTCATCGAGATAAATGTTGCAAAGGAAACCCAGCCCAAAACAAAGAATTCAAATCAATAATAAGGAAAGATGGTATGAAGTCAAATGCCCCAGGACAGTACTGGTGGTATATTGTGATGGCTTTGAGCCTCCCTCACCAGGGGAGCTTTGTGTAAGAAATGTAGAATACAATGGCCTGAGGAAGATAAAACATTGCTATAGAAGCAATGAGCAGCAGGATTGACTGAGGCCAAACAGCAGGATACCAGGAAATGCAGGCTGGACAGAGTAACCATCCAGAGTTACTGGGGTATATATTGGAAGAGTTAAGTGGAATTTAAGAAGGGAATCAGTATTGTGTCCTTAGGTCTTCATTAGGGTTTAGGAGGAACCTTGATATCTTCCTTTCCTCCTTCAAGAATTCTTCAGCTTCACATTGGTAATACTGGCCTGTGATCAAGTGGAAATACGGGATTAAGACAACTGTGTATATAACTGGCTTTGTCAACTTTCATTCCTACCACTAGATTTAACATTTAGGCTTTGGTGTATCATACCAATAAATGCATATTTTCTTTTCCCTTGGCAAGTAAGGACAACAACTAAGACATCCAGGAAAAATTCTGGTCCTTTCACTTTGTTTGTGAATAAATGTTATGTATAAGCATCATGAAGCAGATGCCCTTAAACCAGTAGAGGAGTTGTGAACCCAGTGGCAGCAACTAACAGGGAAAAAGTCAGGAAGTATTGGCAACAAAATCGAGGTTTTGTAGGGACTCCTAAACACTAAGAATACTCAAGTAAATATGGGGTTGGACCAGAGTGCTCAAGGTAAAAAGAAGGTAAAAGAATTATTTCAAATGACCTAGTAGCCCTTAACATGAATTATTTGTTGAACAGGTTCACTGTCTCACAGAGCTGAAAGCAAACCCCACTTAGCTATTAATCACCTGCTCCACAGTAGGAGGAAGGGCAGGTTGATTTTGGGGGCCAGCATTTCAGCATTGAGGTCTTACTTTTTTGTTTGTTTTTGTTTGGCTTTTTATTTATTTTTGTTTTGTTTTGTAAGCAGTTGGATCTTGTTTAGGTAGAAAAAGCTGTGTTAGCATTTTCTGAAGATCTTACTCTGCCTTGTGTTCACAGGATGGAAACTGTGATGTTCTGTCAGGGTGAAATGCAAAGCAATTGAAAGTAATGTGGAGTAGATTCTGATGAATAATAAGTACTAATATCTAATGATAACTTTGAGTTGTCACATCATCTGTCTTTCCAGAAAGGATTTCTCAATTAAAACACCAGAGCTGCTGATGTAAAAGAGGTAGAGGAAAAGTGTTTTGACAGTTTATTTTATTTTGCAAAGCTTCTACTAGAGATGTTCATGCTGCTCTCAAGTGTTCAGAAAGACCTTTAGCGAGGGAGTAAATTATCCTTTTGATAAATGAGCAGTCTTAAATTCTGTTGTAATAAATATCACTCTTAAATGCTATTTAGCAGCTTGAGGAACAATATCAGTTGCCACTTACAAACTTATATAATTCCTAATTTAAAAAAAAAAGCTGGAATTAAGTATACCGCTATTGAAATCTTCATACCAAGATTTTATTTTACTTTCTTCCTTTTTATTTTGTTGCTTGTGAGAGAAAAACAAACGATTTAGAGGAAAAAGTCAGACAATAAAACCCACAAACAGAAAGTAGTTTTTCTTTTGTTTCCTCACTATTGAAAAGTAAAAGCTGCATAGGAGTCATTTCAGCAACTGAAATTTTAATTCCTGGCTTCTATCTGAAATACGATTGTGAGTTTTGAGTAACCACAGGTTCTGGAATAAAACAGAGGTTTTTATTAAAAAAATTCCTAATCTACATCTTCCTCAGCTGTATTTCAGTCCCCCAGCTACTACTCAGTGTATTGCATGCCGAAAGAAAAACCAAGATTTAAATTTTTAAATTAACAAGATTTAAATTACTTAACTTTAACAATTTAAATTTTTTTTCCCCCTTAAGTGGTTCAAAAAGGCTATTCCTTGGTGCCTTCTGTCCTGCATAGCAAACAGGTTTATTTAGAAATTCATTATGGGTCCTGGCTCTATATTGCCTCTTCGGGTCCCTCAGTTGTTTTCAGATCCTCTAACCTGAGCTGTTCTGAAGAGTTTGTTTTGGTTTGTGGCTGTTCTGAAGTAAGGAGTTTAAATAAACTGGCCAGCTCCAACAGTTAATGCAGCATCTCTGAAACTGCCAGTGAGCCTAAATTAGGTTGTCAGAGTCAACATAGCGATCTAGTGAGCCTACTAAAATCTTAATAACTTTTAAAATTGAACTATGGGTAACAAAACATTGTCCCTGTGCATTAGATTTTCAGTAGATAAATCCATTAAACTACATCTTCTCACCTTCCTTCTCTTTCTGTTAGACACTGCCCAAAGAGGAACTTTTAGAAATCCAGTTAGTACCTTTCATAGTGGAACATCATAAATCAGTTACTGTAGGGCTGCATTCAGTTCATCCAAATCAATTCTGCTGTTATGAAAATTTTCTACTTTTCCTTGGGTCTTACTGGTGGTGGCTGAAGGAAGGTAGTTTGTTTTAATGAGGAAAAAGTAGAGAGAAGATAACTATAGCGCTTGTTTGTTGCCTGTTACTTCTTAGCCCATAGTCTGTCCTGATCTTAGGAAAGCAGCTGTCAATTAGATCTAAAGTCAGACTTCTGTTCTCTCAGCCTCAGTTCTGGACATGAGAACGTGCTTTGAGTGCAGTAAAGTTCTATTGCTTTCTTCTTCTCCCTCCAGTAAAGTGACAGCTTACTGTATGTGGCAATATCTATACAGCATTGCCATAAATTGGAATTTCCTCCTTCACTTTGAATTGGAAGGAAAGTTGTTCTTCTGCCATGATTCTCACGTATCACTTAAGTTCTCCTTCATTAATAGATGTGAGTGGGAGGTCAAAATTGAACTTGTTAATGTGAAGAAAGTTGAAGCCTTAATTATGGAGGAAATTGTAGATTACTCATAATAATCAACTGAAGTTTGAATTTTAAGTTTGACTGACAGAAAAACATCTGTCACTATTATTATTATGTATGAGACCAAATCCATTTGCAGACAAGTAGCAAGTGATTAGACAGAACTAAGAGAAGTAGATGGACTTTTATGAGAAACTCATTATAATTTTTTTCTTTCAAGAAGGATAATTAGTAGCCTTTTAGGTATTTCAGCTAGTTGTAATGCTCTCTGAAAGCAAATTAAATAAAACCAAACGTGGTCATATATGACGGCAATAACTGAAATGACCCCTTCTGCTCTGCTATCCTTTAGTCTTCGCATTGTGTATCTCTGTGCAAAGTGGTTATTAGCAAAAATGAAGGGTTTTTTCCCCAGCAATTAGCTAAAGGAGATGTAAAAGGTGGATTATGTATAGCACATGTAACACAGATGTATAATTTTTTATAGTGATCAGTATCTTGGAATGCAGTTGTCAACTCCTCTGTAGTGGTGTCAGAATGCATACTCTAAACTTGGAATAAAACCATGAAATGGGAATGGAGGAAGGTAGACCAAAAATGTGACAAAATAAGTATGCCTGACCTGAAAGAGAGTCATCATCAAAGACTGGGAAGTCAATACTACCAGCTGCAGTCAAAAATGCTGCTAAACCTACTGAGTGATTTACAGTAGATTTTTCTGCCTTAATGCAAAAGGGTGAAGTTGGCTTGAGGTCTCTTGAGCAAACACAAGTTTTATCTGCCAAGCAATCCGAATGCCAGTACTTGGTTATCATTAAAGCCTAAGTGTCAAGAAATCTGCATCAGAGGATACTAATGCCAGTGTATTTTTTTTATTTAGACAAAACACTCCATTAGAAACTTGTGTGAAAGAGCAAGTGATAAAGACAATTAGCTCTGCTAAGTGTAGTCTGTGGTACCTTCTCTATGGGTTTTTTCCTTACATGGTTAAATATTCCCTCTGCAATTTAGGTTTCATCCAACAAAGAAGATTTGATTTCAGATAATTCTTCTTTTAAGAAAGCAGTTGGTACTTTAGCCAGCTATTTGTTCATATCCATTTATCCCAGAATAAACACTCATTCATGAAAGAATTCAAAATAAAGGACAACATGCAACTTCTCATTTACAATAAATTGGTAGGTAGTATTTTTTATTCTCAAACACTTCCCTACCAGTGGCCATATCTCCAAGTGCTGTTGTAAAATATTACATGAGTTTCCACTTCTCGAAGGAAGCACAGCTATCCTTGTACAGTTTACAAAAGGAATGCATACTAGCCTCAGTGGACACTAGGACTTTTTTTGTTTTTTCCCTCTATTTTTTATAGTGACCAAAATAGAAGCAACCACGGGGCAGCTGTGTCTTTACAGACAACACAGTCCTATTATCTTGTTCCTTTCAAAGCTCTCATAATAAATAGAAATCAGCAGGAACTGTGGCTCCTTCGACTGGGAGGCTGTTGTGCTTGATGCAAATACACTACGTGAAGTTCAAAATTTACTCCTGAAGGTTTTATAGTCTAAGCATAAAACTTGTCAGTAGTGAAACTGGACAAATGTCTGGAGCTGGGGAAGATGGGGAAGTGATGACCTCAGCAGAGCTTCAGTCTTCATTCTCTAGCTTTTAGAAGGGTTTGAGTTTGGGTGGAGGAGCCTGTTTGGTCTGGGAGAGAAAGTGAAGGTGGCGGTGGTGCCTCAGATGCAACAAATCTCAGTGAAGTTTGCTTTTGAGCATGAGAGAATGAAATGATATTTGAGGAATCTCACAAAAGTAATCTGTGCAACACTTTGAGAAATACAGGCTGTAAATGTTGCACAGCAGTTAGAAGAAGAAAAAAAAAAACCACCACAAAAAAGACTCCAAAGCAAACAAACAAAAAAACCCAAAAAACAAACCCCTTACTGGAAGATCTCCAAGCAGCTTGTAAATATCCATTAATTACCTCTCTGTGGGAAATGATACAAAGATCATTTCTCTTGTTTTGGAATTGGAAATCAGTTGCTGTTAATGTGTAGATCAACATTGCTGCCATCTGCTAAAAGTAAGAAAGAAAGCTGAGCTTATGGACAAAGCATTAATTTGCAGTTGGGATGTTCACACACAGAATGTAACTACCTGACCTTGAATTTAAATTTTAAAGAGCAGGAAGAGACATTTAGTGGTTTTGTGTAGTAAAAATCTTCATAGCTCACATTTTGTATCATCTCTCTCTTTTGAAGTAAAGATTGAGCATTGCTACCTGGAAGTCAAAACCACCTGATTTTGCTGTCAATGTGATCATGTTACTGACAACCTGTGCAACTGAAGGGGGTCAAAAGCTTCAGGAACTTTTCTGGCTGTTTGAACCTCAGAGCCTCTGCTGTTTTTTGAATTACTTAAGTGAAGTCTCACCCCAGCTGCAGTCTTGGGCTATTATCTTTGAATTAGTGGTATATTATAAACCTGCCCATGGTTACTGTGATGCATCAGGTGCAACAACGACCTGCTTTAATAGGGCTTCACTTTTCAGTTCCTCACTTCTCCAGAACGTGTTTTTCTGTAGATATTGAAATAACTTGTAAATTACTTAACTGACCTCATCTTTGATTTTTAAAATATACATATTTCCTAGTCATATCTTTGTAAGGATTTGGTCACAATAGTAATCACATTTTATTTTTTTAGATTTGTGAGCATATTCATTCAGTTTTCGGTTTAGTTACTGTTCCCATGATAATGACTCTTCTATCCTGAGCATATCAGTTAAACCAAGCAAAAGGTGAAATTGCCTTTCACTACTTGAAAAACTGGGCCAAAGTAGCCAACAAATGTTTAACATCAAATACTTTGTTCCATGTGAATGAGCACCTTTGTCAGTTGCCTGGGTAAATAATTGTTCCTATTAGGTGCTAGCCAATACAAATGCATGATGAAAACAATTTCTCATTTTCTATAGAAATAAGGCACTGATGCCCTTGAAATAGCTGTAGGGTATTTTTTATTGAGAAGAACGGAATGGGAATGGGGGGTGGGGAAATGTCTGTGTTTTACTAGTTTTTTGGTTTGGGTTTTTTTAAGCTATTATTTACAGAGCTACTCCTCTGTCTTCAGTTCCTTGGGTTTGATTACAAGTCTGGTGTATTTCGGGGGAAGAGCGAGATGAAGTGTATGATTATTATCACTGGGCAGAGAGGAATATTCTTTTCCTGACATGATCTTTGGAGGCACACAGTATCTTTTGTATAGGCTGTTTTCTGGCTTGGTTTTTGGTTCTTTTTATTTGTCTTGTTTTGTTTCGTTTCGTTTTTGTTTGTTCCTTTGTTTCTGAGGTGTTAAGAGAAGTGACAGCATACAAGACATTTTAAGAATGTGGGTGGTTGCATGTCACAGATGGTAGAAAGGAGGCAAATAAATACAAAGGTGCTGCTTTTAGAATGTAGTAAGAGATGCAATGGCTCCAGTTTGGAGGATAAGGTGGCCTTGAGTGTGAAAAGTTGAATGGTCAGATAAAGATTAACTGTGGCTGTATCTGCTTATGAAAATTAGAATCTCTTTTTTCACTTCCTACTTATGACTGACATGCTTTTTGGCTAGTAACTCTGAACTTTACTCACTTAAGAGTTCTCTGTGGGAAGTTCTACCTTTGTTATTTTTTGTGTATGTGTGGATTAAGTAGGATTTCTAAAAAACCTGGGCTCCCCAGTAAAAGTGAGTTGCTGAACCATCTTATTTTAACTTATAGTATGTCAAGTGTGGCTTCTAGTGTGATTGAAAAAATACATAGAATAAGGCCCAAATTCATCCTCTCACCACTTGGTGCCACTCTAGCTTTGTGAACTGCGGTCTCCCAAAATAACAGATTTTTCTTCCTTTAGGTTTGCCAAGTGCTGTCTGAAATACAACACTCTGAGCACTCATGTTTGAGCTGTGTTGGTTTCAGGCAGAGGACATTGTGGCTGATGATCAGTCTTCTGACATTGCTCAGAAGGGGAAGGAGGTGATGGGATCAACGATGGGGATTTTAAACTGAGTATGTGGCTATGAATGCAGTGTAGGTTTTTGTTTTCTGATGCTGCTCTAAGTTTAAACCTGAAACAGGACAAAACCATTCTGCTGACTGTTTTGAGACTCTTTCTGAAGAGGAAGAGAGACAGCCACTGAGTGTTCTTGCCGCTATTTCCATAAAAATTAGAAAGAACTATAGCATGTATTACTTGCTCCTTTTATTTAAGTACTTCTTATGTAGCACCTCTGTGTGCTTAGGCTCTAGGATCTTGCTCTGAAAAGTGTTGTGTAGCACATGTCATTCCTCCACAGGCAACTCCATCATCACAGTTTCATTTCCCAGTAATGTGCAATTGTACCAAAGGAGACACATGGCTTTTTTCAAAGGGCAGTGAGGAGTTTTAACCTGTGTTGATACTGAGATCATATCCTCTCGCTGCAAAGTCCTGTAAATAATGATGGTGTATTGGTTTTGGTAGCAGGGGGGCCACAGAGGTGGCTCCTGTGAGAACCTCCTGGAAGTTTCCACTGTGTCCAGCAGAGCCAATCTCTGATGGCCCTGAAGATGAACATGCTGCTGCCAAAACTGGGCCAATGAGAGAGGTTGGTAACGCCTCTGTGATGACATACTTAAGAAGAAAATTCAAACAAAGTCATAAGGTTTTGCCGCTAGTCAGAGAAGAGGAGGAGGTGAGAACATGTGAGGGAAACAACATGGAGACGCCAAGGTCAGTGGAGAAGGAGGGGGAGGAGGTTCTCCAGGCACTGGAGCCGAGATGCCTCTGCAGGCCGTGGTGCAGCCCATGGTGAAGCAGCTGTGCCCCCGCAGCCCCTGGGGATCCACGGGGGATGCAGAGATCCACCGGCAGCCCGGGGGGGAGCTGCCCACGCCGGAGCGGGTGGATGCCTGGAGGAGGCTGAGATCCAGTGGGAGACCTGGAGAGAGAGGGCCCTGCTCCCAGGCTGGAGCAGCCTGTCCTTGCAGGACTGCACCCCGTGGGAAGAGAGACCCACGGCGCAGCAGTTTTGGGAGGGCTGTGTGCCCCTGGGAGGGGCTCACGCTGCAGCCGGTGCGGTTTGGCTGCTGCTCGTCAGAGTGGAGCCACGCCGGGAAGTTCGTGGAGAACTGTCTCCCGTGGGAGGGACCCCACGGCCTCACAGGGAAGGACTCCTCTCCCAGAGCAGTGGAAGAGAATTTTAGTGATGGACTGACCCACATGCCCTGCCTCCCTGAGCTGTCGGTGGGAAGGAGGGAGGGGCTGGGGGGAAAAGGTGTTTTAAGGGATTATTTTACTTCTTATTATCCTCCTCTGATTCTGTTAGCAATAAATTCACTTTGTAACTTTAAGTTAAGCCTGTTTTGCCCTTGAAGTATTTTCTCCTGGTCCTTCTCTCCACTAATGAAGCCCTCGTTAAAACTTGTTTTGTTCCCCTCTCTGCCCAGCTGTGTCAGGGGAAGGTGAGCGAGCAGCTCTCCTGGGTGCCTGGCTTTGGGCTAGTGTCAAACCACAACAGATGGCAAAACCAGAGATGATTTTTTGCAAGGTAAATGTTCTTTTTTGCATGTTGAAGGCAGGCTTGCACCATCTGAATGGATGAGGGGCCAAACGGAGACAGTTGATGATGCAAACTCATAAGACTGGCTGGACAAAAAGCATTGTGTTAGTTGACACACGTTGGCAGTGGATGGTGCACTGGGATAGTCCACCCAAGAAGGTGCAAGGCTTTTGAGACTCCAGAGAAGTTGTTAACCAAACAGGTATGTCATGAGCTCAGCTCGCATGGTGAGCCAGATAGAGGAATGCAGTACTGCACGTGGCCAGTGCTCAGGCAGGGTTGCAACTTGATGCCAGATGGGCAAACATCTGCTCCTATGGACAGTGCTCTTACTGTCCTTTGGAGTCCCCAAGTCCTTTCACCAGTTTCTTTTGCCCTTGCAACCTCGTGATCTTGATGTAAGATCATGGCTAATCTTACACATCTCAGTCACATCCTGATTATCGCTGTCATACATTGTTGTTCTTGTGCGTCTCATACTGCTCCTTCTGCCTCTTGGGTTTGCATTAATCTTCTCTTAAAAATATTAAAAGCAAAAAGCCAAAGCTACCTAATACAGAGGGTTTCATGTCTGCAGTTCTCTGACACAATCAAAAAGTCAGACAAAGCCTCTGTCGTAAACCTAAGGCTGGTATAATTTTGCCAGATTTTGAAGTGGCTGACACCATTTTGTGCTACCTCTGAATTTCTCCACGAGGGAATCTGAGTATGTCAGTACCACAGTGTCCTCTGTTTCTTCAGTGGTTCTTATCTTCCTTCTGTGTATACCCAAGTTACTTCCAAAGAAGCTGAATCAACATTCAACATTCCTATACTTTAATATATTCAAGAATTATTAGTACTGTCTAAAAAGATTGTTTCCCTCCACATGTGCTTTGGCTAAAGGGTGCCAAAATAAATGGTGGGCTTTTTTAAAAAAGAAAGCTTCATTTATTTCTTAACATTTTCAAGGCTTTGAATGTTTTCCTTTCCCACTCATCTTTAACAAAAGGTGACAAAAACTTCTAAGGTTAGATGTTGCCACGATACTAAGGAGGCAGAAATCTTTGCATTGTAAAAGCAAGAGTCTGGTCTTAGTGTTTAATATTGTACAGTTAGAGGGCCATATTGGCATGCTTTGCTTTTTTGGGCCTTTTTAAAACATGAAAATTAATGTAACAGTTCTTGAGAATGAGTGATGATGTAGTAATGGGTAAAATGTGCTATACATACTGCCGCCCTTTGTTAATATTTTTTTTCTGTAGGTTTCAGACAAGCTATGATGGACTAGCAAAATGTGTATATTGTATACTGCATCTAAACTAAAGAGATTATCTGAGTACTAGAAGTAATTTCTTTAAGATATCACTCCAGAAGTCTTTATTATGGGCTAATTTATCCTTCATTACCATCTTGCTATGCCTTATCTGCTTTCCTGCATGAACAGCCTTGCTTTAATCTAATGTGGATTTCTGTACACTAAATTGAAGTTAGGCGTATGGACACACCAGAAAATCTGATCTTTCCCTTCTTTTTGTCTGTGACTTGTAGCACAAAGCAAGGTACAGGCAGGATAGGGGGTGTGCCTAGGTTGACATACGTGCAGATGAGTTTTCAAGCAAGATGAGCAGAAGGCTCAGGTTCTAAACTACTTTAATTTATCAGTGTAACTCTGTTGCAGTCATCCCACCTGTGTGTAAGCCTTGTGCTCTGTGAAATCCTTGCCGTAGTTTTAAAAATAAGACTATGAGAGTATTTTTCAAGCCACATGTGAAATGGCAGCTCTGAAAATTGCAATCTTTTGGGGGAAAAAATGAAAAATGTTATGCATAGCTATATAAAGCAGCATGTGCTTTTGATGATGAAAGAAAAAATTCCAAAGGAACTTGTGAAGTCTGCCTGACTTTTTAAGGCTGTGGTGAGGAGACACTTAAAACAGTAGATCTTAACAATTGAAAAATAACCTTAAAATGTTCTCATAGGTGTAAACAAGAAGAAAAAAAACAATGTTTGAAAAACTTCTGCTACTAAATAGTTATAATAACTTGTCAGCAAAGGTGAATTTGAGAAAATGTGCCAAGATTCATAAGAAAACTGAGTGAAGATCTGTGAAAAAGCAGATTAACACCTAACGATGCAATTGTTTTGTTTATTAGTAAGTTGTATAGTCATAAAAAGTACCAGCTGGTTATATTCCTAGGAACTTTGTTCTGGCAAGCAGAGTGAGATCATCAAGCACTTTAAATTTAGGGCATTTGATGGTGCAGTCTTAGGTGAACTTCAGTTAATAATATTGAGGTGGTGTGGTGAAGGGATTTTAGAAAAGCCCCAAAATCAGGCACGGCAGCTGCCAGAACTGATCCTGGGGAGTGTTAAAAGAACAGCTGAGAGAGCTCTGCTCCTCACGCCAAGCGACTCCACCCATTCTCAATATTTCTCTACTATAAAGCAGGCAACTGATGAAAGTTTTATTAATTTCATAAATCGGCTTCAAAATTCTATAACAAGACAAGTCAAAAATTTAGAAGCCCAGAAAGAATTACTGTGTGCATTAGCCAAAAAGAATGCTAATGAGAGCTGTAAAAAAATCCTTCAAGCTTTCCCCCTAGATCCAGCTCCTACCATCGATCACATGGTCAAAGCCTGCACCGAACTGACTTTCCCTGAGGTAACTATAGCCCAAG
>VZRR01007493.1:305752-329409 GCA_013398015.1 Oreocharis arfaki | reverse complement strand
ATCTTCTTTTTTCTTTTTTTTTTTTTTGTTAATACTTCAATATTTTCAAGATGCAGTAATGAAGTTTACATTTTCCTTTGGCAACGCCTGTGATTTCCGTTTATTATTCTTTAATGTAGCACAATTCCAGATGAGGTTCATTTGGCAGAAATAAAGATGCTATGTAGATAATACTGAAAATCATTATGCTGAGGTGTGTGCCACATCATTCTTTTTCCTCCTTATGCTAAGTGGCTTATGAGTGGGCAAGGCTTCCTGAAAATACGTCTCTTGTTCCTGCTTTAAGGGAGGAATTAGGAAAGGGGACATAGGACATAGCAACCCATTGAAATGCCATCCTAAATAAACAAAAAAAGCCAAATCTAGAGGAGCTTTCTTAAAAAAAGTCATGTTATGAGAGGAGTGAAACAGCCTTCCGCTTACTCTTATTGTTGTCTCTGTAATTATATATATAGACAGCTAGTAACGAAGGTGTAATCAAATGACACACATTATAAGAAGCAATTTTCCCCATATTTATGTTTTTTCTGAACCAGGAGAAGTGAGTTGTAGTGCTCAACCTCTACTGCCCCTCTTGTCTCCCCCTTCCAGTCTCGTGTATAAAATATGAGGAAAAAAACCGACCCAAACAACTCATGAATAAGAGGAAATATCTGTTCTCTTAAATGCAAGGGTCTCCTTCAGGACGTGTTTTCAGCAGAGGCCATTTCCACCTCAGAGAAAGAAGAGAATGAAATGGGAGGAAAAATTCTGATCTTTGTCCACCACAGATCATTAAAGGGCTTCCTGAGAAGAATATTGCACCTGGACCACTTTTAAAAGTGATGAACGTGCTTTCCATGAATGTGCCTACTCTTGTCCGAAGTGTATTTATCCCACTCACTTCCATCAGTTCAATAATGGCTCAATGCATGAGGAAGGTGATTAAAGGACACAAAATAGTATTTTTTTTCTATTTGCCCTGAGAGCATTAGCTGTGCTGCTGGCTGAGCGCTGCGATCTCAGGTGCCGTAGCTCCGACCTGGTAAGTGAAACATTTTTATAGCTAAATAGTAAAAATCAAAGATGTGGTTAAAAAACATGAGATGTGATAAGGAATATCACAACCCTCTTCCCACAGGAATGAAGTGGGCACCTTCCCCCCCCCCCAACCACCAAATGCATTTCTATTCATAAATATTTATTTAAATATCACAAATAATGTACAATTTTTTTTTTGAGAAGTGAGAAATTCTGAGTCAGATACGGCTCAAAATTTAATTACTTAAGTTTGGTATATTTAATGGTGAAACAAAACTTGGAAGAATGCAGACTAATGTGAAATTTAACAACCAGAATTAAGAGACAAGAAAGGGTTTATTTCCTGATTCTTATAACTGGAAAAGGTTGGGAATGTACATCTTACAGATAATATTATATAGTTTTAAATCAGTAAGACCTTAATATCAGTTTCGTAGCTAAAGCATTTGTTTATTGTAGGTTTTTTAGTTTGCTTAATTGCTTTGGCTTGTTGGCTAGGATTTTTTCGTTTTGTTTTTGGCTGTTTTTTTTATTTTTTGGTTGATTGGGGTTTGTTTTTTTAGAGACATAGGTAAAAACTTTTAAAAGTAAGTGAATAAAATGTTTGATGATATTGACAGCTCAAGTATATCAGAAGTAGCAAAGATTCCACATAATGAGTCCAAATGAAATTCTGTGTATTCTCTTCCATCATTTGGGAATTTGAGCCTCTGATTTTGCCCACTTCACGCTTGAAGAGGTTTGCAAAAAAAAAACCAACAAAAAATCAAAGAGTCAGTCAGAGATATTTGATGTCTTGCTTTGATCCATCCATCCTTCTCATTTTGTTTTTAACAGTGATCTTGTGAAGCAGAATTATCTTTACAGTTTTAGAGCATAATCTGTAAATGACTCATGGGTTCCAATCACTGAAAACTTCCCTTGGAAACCTCTTTTTTGGTTTTATGGCTGCATGATGACTCTTGTGTGGGGACTATTATTGTAAAGGGTGGAAAAATAGAATAATCACAGTTCATAGTTTCTGCTGCTGAATAACTGATGTACATAGTGAATACTTAAAGCAAAATTAAGAAGCTTTCTTCCCTAAAAGTGTGGTTGGAGATAAGTGGATATTGAAAGACAGTATGAAAATAGCAATGGGCAGTATAAAAGTGATGTATTTGTATTGCTAAGTGCTTTTGGTCCCCAAGAATTTTAGAAACTCTAGTGCAAAGGATTCACCATCTCTGTCTCGAAGAAGGAGTGGCAAATACGTGGCAATGGCTGATCGAAGTACCTTAGTTTTCATAATGAGAAAGAGTGAAAGAGTGCTAAGGTTACCCTGGTACTACCCTACACTAAAAATAAGGAAATTACTTGTTTTGTTTTGTAAAACCTAAAGTAAAGAAAAGAAATGGCCCGTTCCAACTGTATCCCAAAATGTACACAGAGCTGCACTGAGCCAAGGAAACAGGTTTATAACAGACACAAATACCCACGCCTTCCTTACGTGAAGAGGACAACAAGCAATATCAAAAGCATTTGTTTAAAAATTATTTTTTCCTTGGTTTCAGCCTTGCAAAGCGCTTCTCAGTTACACTTTGTTTCGTTTAACCGAAGACTCCCGTCTCCCTTTGAAGCCAATGTTTCATCTCTCCACCACTGCTCAGAGCTGCAGACCGAGTCTTTGAGAGCAAATTCGTGTTGTGAGACATCCAGAAACTTTCAAGCCTGGCCCCTTAGAAGTGGAACTGTCTGAAGTGCTTTTCTTCACCATTAGTGTTGTACCACGACTGCAGCCACAGGAGACGTCTTAACTGCATGTGCCACTCGTGCTGCCTGGAAAATCCAAGGGTTTTCTCCATCCATGGAAAACAAACAAGGTAATATTTAGCCCTTTCATGACAGTGGATAGGGCCACAGAGAGAGATAAAAAGGCTGTGTGGCTAGAATTAAGACACCCATCAAAATATAAATACAGAAGAATTAATTTCTCTTTGAAGGGAGGCATGTTTTTTGCGTAATGGAATAACAACAAAAATTAAAAAAAAAAACAAACCCGATTTTTTTTCATTTTCTTTCCTGAATAGCAAATTATTGAAGGCTGGAAGAGAGACAATATTTTGGCTTGGAAGCATTGCTCAATTTAAATGTTTTTGGCCCAATAGATTATAAGCCTGCGAAAGAAACAGGTTGGAATATTGAGAATTATACTGTGTTTGGTACAGCAGCAGTTTCACAAATATATATGTTCACAGGTTTGTTTTAAAAGGTGCCAAGGAATAGATGATAAGAGAATGGGGAAAAATTAGTGGGCCTGCAGCTGTATTATTTAATGAGATCTGGAAACAAGGGTTTGTTTCTTGTTGTGTACAATAGCCACTCAAGTAATTTCCTGCATTTTCTGTTTTGAGGCATCAAAGTCCAAAATTCTGCAGTCTGGCAATTACACCTTCATGAAACTGCATGTAAGAACAACAAAAAAAGATTGGTTAGCTTACCACAAATCAGACTGTTGAATCACAGCTGTCAGAATAGCCATCTCTTTGGAAGTGCTGCATCAAGAAGAGAAGGTGAAAAATTACAAATCCACTTTATCTCTGCAATTTATGCAGCCCTCTACTTACTTAATTTGAATATGAAAATATTTGAATATGATAATTACTGTTATGAGTTTCCAGAAAAATCTTTTCACTTTGTATTTTAACTAAACTAAGAAATGCCCACAAGGACGTATAATTTTAAACTAATTTGGTGTTTATAAAACTGAGGACTTTTCAGCGTTGTTAAAATGATCCTCCTCAAATTCGAAAGAAAAATTCGAAGAAAATAGGAAGAAAAATACCAAGATTGGAGATACTTAGAACACGGATTTGAAAGGTATTTTTTGTTAGTTTTGCCTCTGAAGGACACACAGGAAAAGGAGTCCCATTGTATTAGGTTTTTATCATCTGAACAATACAGATTTAACTGTGAATTGCGAGCGGAGTGAGGCTGCACCTGGGACAGGACAATATCAGTTTTGGACACATGGCACAGCTTCCTCATTTAAAGTGCACTCGAGCTCTTCCAGGGGATCTCCAGAAAACAATTCCCACTGTGTTTGAAAATCACATTGACATAGAAAAGGAGAAGTTTCTCATATGATTCAGAGGGACTCTGTAGTTATGTGGATGAACCTCTAACTCTCAAGGACATCCCGACTTTGAAACAAAATTTAGTACAAATGTGTGCTGAGGAGACAAAAAGCAAAATAATTGTGTGCTTTATTCAGGTCTGAAATACAGCATTTAAGAAATTCGGTACAACAGAGGTAGAACAACCCTTCTGAAATACTCATCCTAATGCTTTTCTCTTCAGCAGCTGCTCCAGAGTGGTGTCTTAATGTGGAAATGTTTGCTTGCCTGACACGTCAGAGAAACCAGATTTTGTTTTCCAAGGCAGTGTCTGCACCTCATAAATTTAAACAGGATAGCTGTTGTAGGAGGAGATCCACAAACCTGTGAAAAGATAATTTGAAATAACTCTTGGAAGATAAATAAAAGGAGAAGGGCAGGTCAAACCATTGTTAGGGATTTGTGGAAAACAAGGCTCTTGTGCAGCTTACAATATTCACGTGGATTTACAAAAATCTACAGAAATGAAAAAATAACTCGGGAACACAATGCACTAACTGCACTTAATATTCAATGGAAATTATTTATTTTTCTGAGTGTCATGTCTGTCTCAGCTCCTCAATTCACTCCAGTGTAGCTGCACCAATACCGAGGAATTCATTTAAATTTAATTTCAGCATCACAGATACAGCTGTAAGAGCTCCATCATAATGCAGAGCTAATTTAATGTAGCACTAAAGTGGCTTTGGCCGCTTAATACCTCACTGGATTTATTAAAATTGAGCAGAAAATCCCCAGAGAAGCCCAATAATCTATGCAGTGAAAGGAGGTGGGTAGATGCAATGTGTCCCCTAAAGTTTCCCTTGGGATGGGGAACGTTCCTTTCGTGGATGGGGAGGGTCAGGTCAGCTGGGCAGGGCTGGTCTGTTTTTGTCACAGGGTTTTCAGGTTATAAGCAAGAGTAAGAGACCTTGTTTGGCATTTTTTCTCCTCTCAAGAGGAGGTGAGCAAGATAATCAGGTCAGGGGGACAGGCTTTGGAAGTCTTGGGCTGAGAAATGGGAGAAAGTTGCACACAGTGGGAAGAAAACCTCTTACAAAACCCATTTTGCAAAGAACGTCCCTGTCTAAAGAAGCTCCAAAGGGGATTTCTCTGGGGAGATAGGAATTAAATTCATGGAAGAATCTGCATGCCAAATGCCTTCTTCTAGTTTAAACACATTTGTCATACAACATCTTTCTTGATTTTCCAAATGAAAAAAATTTTTTCTTCAGAAGCGTTCAGTTCAAATCCTCCTATTTCTAATTTAAGTTTCCTTTTTGATCTACATGCCATTAAGAAATACCAAAGTGGAACTTATTTCAAAAAGAGAGTAAAAAAAAAGAGAGGCAAATATTAAAATATTTCTGTGGAAAAGATTTCATATTGCTTCAATTCCGTTTTCTAAATGTAGTTTAAATCAAAATTATCCTGAAATCACCTAAGATCACAAAGTACACTTCAAGTTCTTAGAACAGGGAGTTCTGTTGGGACAAAGTTCTGAAGTTTATTTGACCATCTCCAGCTCTGGCATGCTTAGTTGGGGAAATTCTCAGAGGACGGATAATTTAAGCCATGATTTATGATTAATCTTGACTGCTAGAATCCTGTTAATTATTAACAAGCAGTAGTGGCATTTTCATTACAGAACTTCATTAATGTTCTCTTACATGGTCATATTGCAATAAAAACAATTGTCCAAAGAAACAATTTGAAGAAACTGTGCAGGAAGTTCAGCAATTTCCCCCTGCAGTTAAGACAGGAATACTTTCTCCCTACAGATGACTTATTGTCATTTGAAGGTATTTATATTATGTAAAAGGTGGCATTTCAGCATAATTGCTGCTTTATTTATTTTACATAGTGACTCATAAATTGCTAGTTTAAGAACATCAAACCACTTAAACATGAAACTGTTAAGAATTGTGCCCACTAACGGATCATTAATTGAATTTAATTTGTTTACACTCTCAGTACATTTGGCCTGTTACTACCAGGAGTTCTTTGTTTCCTCGTGTCTAAGCCCTGATCAATCCCAATTCCGATGTGCACTGACTCTGCTCATGCTTGCTGAGCATCCCAATGGAATGAGGAATTTCCAGAAACCTGAACTGAGGTACCTATGTAAATTATTTTCATCTTTATTCCACCTTTTCTTCTTTTCATCCGGGCTCATAAGTGATACTGGAAACTAATAATTTCTAAACTTCCGAAATATCAGTTTGCTACAGTGTTAATCCAGAAACAGTAGTTACCTTCCAGGATGCACATGATCCTTTAAAACTACCCATGTCTCATTTTACGAGAGCAAAGCTCTCCTTAAAAATATATTTTCCTTCTTGCTCAACATAATTTTAACACGGTTGACACTTCCATTCCCTTTATTGTACCTTCAATTCTGAAATCAGCAGGTGCCAAGAGCTTCAAAGGAAACAATCAGAACTCACAGCACTGAGATCATAAATATCATAACCAAATGTGCTCGTTCAAAAACACTGAAATAAAAGTGAGGGGTTTAATGTATATGACCAATATATAAAACAAAGCAAAGATTATAAGACATATATTACACATAATAGCATGTATAATGATAAATTCAATATATACGTTACATATAATAAATAAATTATTAAAAAAAATTAAAAATACAGTAATATTTGTATAGGCCAAATATTCATGTGTTAAAAGTTTATTGCCTAGGGAATGGCCATCCTCAGACGGATATTTCTGCTTGTTCCAGCTTTGAAGCTAATCTGCTGCATTTGAACTTTCTGTCTTTTCTCTGTGCATTGCAAGCTGATTCTTTCCTTGAATTTCAGCCTTTATGAGTACACCTGGGTTGCTTTGTGGGTGGGGTTTTTGGGTTGCTCTTCGGTTGGCTGGTTGTTTGGTTTCGGGTTTTTGTTTGTTCTTGTTTTTTGGTCGGTTGATTGGTTTGGTTTTGGGGGCGTTTTTGTTTTTTTAAGTTGTTTTTGGGGGTGGTGATTTATCATTTTTTCAGGTTTGTTTTACTTTGTTTGTGGGGTTTTTTGTTTTTTTGTTTTGTTTTGTTTTTTGGGGGTTTTAAAAAAGGTTTTTTTAGTTGTTGCTGTTATTGTTGTTGCTGTTGTTGGTTTTCGGTTTTTTTTTATTTGTATGTATTTTATTTTTAAAGGTGTTCTTACAGCAAGACAGACCTGCCAGCTGAAGGAGATTGACCTGGAAACCCACTGGCTCCTGGAGTCACTCACTGCATGCCTGGTGAGAAATTGCAATATTAGCTGAAAGGCTGTAAATCCCTGCTGATTTTACTTCCAGATTCCTTATCAGTGAGGCTGTTTCCAGCATTCTGATCATCTAGCCCTGCTAAAATGCCTAATTTCACTCTTCCTCTCTGCTTCCTGTTACGTAAATCCACCCAGATTTCTCCCCTTCTCACAAAATTAAGCTTGTTACAGTGCAGGCATGGGGCTTGTGTGTCTCCACTGAAATCTGCAATAAACCTGGGGTCTTTATCTCAACTTTATTGCTGGAACCGTGGCAAGATGCCTTGGCAGAAGGTCAGCAATTCATTGGTAGTGTAGGCACACGCAGGTGGCTGCTGACAATTTGAAGGGAATGGAGTTTCTGTGTGGTTTTAAGCTCTATAGCCATGTCAACTTTTCCTCTTGTCTCCTTGAAAATGGCAACTTGCATTCAGCAGCTGTTGATTACCAGCCTTTTTGAGTGCTGAGACAAAGCTGTAAAACACCTTATCCTCCTGCAGCGCTCGGAATACAGCTGGTTCTTCCTCTCACTCCTTAAGGTTTTCCGCTTTAAGTGGCACCACTGGCACTGCAATTGAGACAATTCAGTGTTCTTGGGTGAACAGCCAAAGAAAGCACCTGTTTAACCAGAGTGCCAGTCAATTTCTCTGCATTCATTGTGGAATGAGATGCAGTTTTGATAAATTCACCCGCTCCTAAAGAATAATCCAAGTTAGTACATTCCTTTTTCTTTTGAATATATCTGTTTAAATACCTGCTTTTCAAAATGGAAGTGGAATGCATGATTTTTTTTGCAGTCTGAAGTAGCAATTTAACTGTATTAAATGGCATATTTATGGGTCATCAAGAGGTATTTTGCCATCTTATTAATGCTGTGAAAGGTCTTTTCTATTTCTCGTCATAAAAACATGCTTGGAAAGAAAAGGGTCCTAGTCTTGACCACTGTTCCAACTGCAATAAAAGCCTAAATGGGAGCAGACTTCCACAAAGAAACCAAGATTTTAGTCTTGAGGTACTCAGATCTACCATTCTTCTGACTTGATGCTTCTACCTGCACTTGCTTAATGCCCAAACTTTTTTTGCTGCTGTTGCTGTTTCACCATTTAATCATTGGGAAAAAAGTATTGTTAAAAGAGTGATTTACTCTTCTGCTTACATTTATCATTACCTTAAAAATAGTTTAAAATTATTGCTCAGAAAGCAAAATTAGCTGAAATAAAACCCTGAAGTTGTGTGTGTTTAAAGGGGGAAGAAAGAAGTGCAAAGTTTTGTATCCTAATCCTGTACTTTTTTCTTTCCTTACTCTCAGCCCATCCTGCTCAACCACACTCAGGTCACTGAAGTCTTAGGTAAATACTCAGACAGATGAAAGGAAGATTTGTTAAATGGCATCTGTGATCAGAGCTGTTTTTTCTGGCTTCTCTTCACTTTACCTGGCAGCTGTGCAGCTTTTTAATAAAGAGGATCAATGCAGTTTATTCTCTCAAATGGCATATTTTGGTGGTTTTGGTGGGTTTGTTTTTGTTTAATTATTTGTTTTTCATATTCACAGGGGATGGAAAAAAAAAAAAGTGGCAGTGAAACAGGAAGATGTGCAGGAGAGAATGATCGCCTGTTAAAGCACCCCATCTTTCAGCAGGGCTCACCAGGAGGGATATTGCCATCCTAATAACTCTGTGAAAGCCCTTTTCTGTTTTCTGTCATAAAAACGTGTTTGGAAAGAAAGGGGTCCTAGTCATGGCTCTCGTTCCAGGTGCAGTAACAGCCTCTTTGGGAGCAGACTCCACCAGAGCACTGCTGTGTGAGCAGCACTTTCCCCAGCAGCCCCGGGCCTGCCGAGCACCATTTCAATGGCAGCCGAACACTCGGATCAACAGCATCGTTGTTTTGGGCAGGGACAGAGCAAAGCTGCAGGGGAGAAGAGAAAACACGTTTTGACAGATGTCAGTAGCACTTGTAATCCCCAGACACCGCGCCCTGAGCGAAGGATTGATGTTCACATGGCAATAAACCAGTCAGTGACAGCAGCTTACCTTCCAGCATTTTTTTTCTTTTTCTTCCAGTCTTCAATTTCCCCCTGAGAGATTACTGGGACCTGGGAAAATTATGTATTTTCCATGAATTAATGCAGATGTGTGTCACTTAAGTGGGGAACCGTGAGAGTGATTGACAATGTTGTTTCTCACCATCTCCATGCCCCAAACAGCTTTCTGTGCCCATCTACTCATTTTAAATTTCTGCTCAAATTCATGTCTGAAGGGGACAGTCTTAGTAGGTGTTTAGTGGTACTACACTTGTTAAAGAGAGCCCAAGGCCAGTAACATCATGTTAGTGTTTCTGTCTCTACAGAAATGATTCCTACCTGCAGTTCCCATGTAGCAAGGCATTTAAAACAAGTGGTTTCATTATTTTAATGTTTTGCCATATAGTAGAAATTGCAGGGGAAAAAAAAAATGTGCAACGAAGACATTCAGATGTCTTTACTCCATTTTTAAAGCAATATACATAGTATTCTTAGAGCTAAGGAGGGACATTTTGGATTAATGAAATCAGTGTATTAATTTTGACAGAACAAAATTTCTATGGGTACTACATTTTAGTGGATTGACAGAAAGCTAAAGCTTCATTTTATTGACTGCACATATAATTGCAAGTATGCATGGAATCAATACAGAGCAAGTGTGCAAATCTAGCTTTTACCATGCTTTTTACTCCAGCTTTTATCAGATTGCTAATTTAAACACTGATAACTTGCACTCTACACGTACAAGATGTGCAGGTATTATTACCCTACCATTTTAATCCAAAAGAACTTTGAAATGTATGATCTGTAGCTGGCTGAGGAGGCAACTGAAAAAATTAAAAAAAAAAAACAAAGAACAACAAAAAAGCCTGAAAATAATTGTTTGCCCATGATCTAACTTCAGTAGGATGCTGGAAGGAAATTGATGCAAATAATATGCAGGTGTTGACTGTTGCTGAGCCATTGGATTTGTCCACACTGACCCAGGCTGAATACACGTGTTCGTGCCAGCTGGGAGGAAATATAATGATACACCTCTGGTGCCATACCAGAATTTCAGCCATGTCAGAGCCCCACAGACAAGCTGTTCCCTGGCACTGCAGGGCAGAGTTATTGATTTACACGCAGTTCGCTGTGATGGAGTTATCGGTTCGATGGCAAGGGGACTTTTGCTCTCTGCCATTAATCCTCTTGCCGGTCGTACCACAAGGCAGTGGTGAAAAAATTTGTCTCAGCTCTGTGGAAGCTGGAGGGGAGAGGGAAATTCCCTGCTTGATGATAAATCATGTCCCAGTAAAAATGAGGGTAATACCTCCGTGTGCGTGTTGTGTTTGAACTTCATGAAACCTTCCCTGTACAGGTTTGCTATTTCGGTGAGTTTCTGCAGTGGCTTTCAGTTCCAAGTGGATTTAAACAGTTCAGACAGAGCAGTCAAATGCAAATATCTTCAAGAGCGTCTGTTAAAAAGGGTAGCACAGCATACCTGTGCCAAATCCCATTCAGGAGGAGTTCCTTCTACCTGCTGAAAGGGGGGTGAGCTGAGCTGAGAGCTCTGGGGGGGTCTCAGACTTGGGTATGGGGCAAAAGGTTTCCTTTTCTTACAGGAGAAGGTGACAGAAGAAGGGAAAGCCCTGTTTTCTTTTCTGTTGCATCCAGAGATGATGGGATAAAAATAGTTGACAATCATGCAGCTTCTGTGAAGACAGAACCTTTGCTGTGAGAATTATATTTTTTTTTTTTACAGAGTGTCTTTGGTGAGAAAAATATAAAGAAGAAACACTTCCACACTTTACTGAGATGAAAGCATTCGAAAATGTAATGCAGCCTTTAACACATAGGAAAGGTTGAGGAGAGTTCAACATGAAGCTTTTTCTGTGTGTATTCACCACATACGTATTTTTGTGCATAAGCTCATTCTTAATATAAAGAGTTTGCCACAAAACTTAGGAACACCATTCAACTTCAATTACAAAGAAAGATATAGGATATTTTAATGTATATTCTAATATAATATTTAGTGCTCTTTGTTATAGAAAGGCTTAATCATTAACCAGTGAGGAAACAGATATATTTTTGCATAACATGAAGGTGAATTCATCAAAATGTGTTTATTCCTCTATAATTTGTTGTGCTGTAGCCGTGCTAATTGTACTTACTGTAATACCTTGATACAAACTTCATTTTTAATAGAGACAAGACTTAGCTTGATTAAGTTCTCCTCACTGCAGCTGCATGGAGAATTTAAGAACAAATTCATTTATGTGATGTTTTAAATTATTTAACAGTTTTCACCGTGTTTTACATGCCCCCTGTATGCATTAATGTGCATGTTAACACCATCATCACAAGCCAGTTTAGGAAATACATAAATAAACTCCCAGTGGTTTTCCAGGCTTCTTCTGATAGTTGCAAGAAGCCAGTATGGGAAAGATGGCCCTTCCACATGGCTGGAAGGCGTGGCAAGTGAGTATGCAAAGGATCCTGAACCACCTTTGGGTCCTTCATGACCATGGGGTTAGGACAAAATCTCTGAGTAATTTTTCACTTCCAGTAGCTCTTTTTTGTTTTGTTTTGTTATTTTTTTTCCACTTGCACCATTACTTTGTGAAAAAGCAGCACAAAACCTCTTCTGGATTCTGCCCTTGCCAGATGGAACAATTCCAGTCCATACGGCAGGAAGAGCAGAGCAATTTTGCCAAAACTGTCTGTAAATCCACCTTGTTTTTCTGAATTGCTGTTTTTGACAATGCTCTGCTACCTCCCTTCCTTCTGTTCAGCCATTTCCTTTCTCCTTCTTTTCCTCTCAAAGAAATATCTCCTGTGGGGTGCTTCATTGTAATGAACCACTTCTATTCAGGTTGCCAGATGACACAACTTTGCCTTCTGATGTGCAACAGCGTTAACTTTTCACTCTCCATTAATAGTTCTCTACCACATCTAAATCTCTGTGGCTCAGCTAAAACAATACCCAGGTTTTAAAAACACCTGGTTCTTACTTCAGTCAAGTCCTGTAAAACCACCAAGGACTACGTAAAAATACAAACAGTTTTCTTTCCATTCAGGTTCCTGAAATCCTTAACGATTCCGAATCATTCAAATGGCTTTCAGCAAGGCAAGGATGACTAATTTCAGAGCGTAGTGAAGGTATTTGCATTTCTTCTTTACTCACTGCCTGAACCCCAAAGCCAGAGCTGTTGAGATCCAGGCACCAACTCCTCCTCATCAAAAATTTAAGCCGTGCCTCAAGCGAGGCCCAAACCATGGGGCACAGAGGGTCGGTGAAGCAGAAAGTACAGCACTCTGAACTGCTCTGCTGACTCTAAGGGAAAGGAGGGTTTTGAAACGTGGCAAAATTCATTAATTTCTGCTTAAAATATTCAGCATTTGCTCTGGAGGTGTGGGATTGACCAGGGAGAAATACGCTCTGTGAAGTTCATTCTGCTCAGGCTGAGATTTATTTTTGTAGTTTGACTTACTGGTGAAAACACCTAAAGAGAAGAAATATAGAGAATAAAACTCCCTACACATTCCTGATCCATCAAATACTCTTGGGTTTTAAGTGCTGTTTGGTCTCTTTTCTTTCCTGTGGAAGTTAGCTGCAAGCTCTCTTAAATAAAAATAAGTTTTCTTGTGGCATTTAGCTTTTGCACAGTATCATCACTTTATGGCAAAATTTATGTAACTCTTAATAATAGCTCATGTGAAACTGTTGTAACTGTTTTATTCCTCTTCAGGATCCTGTCTCCTTACTGAAGAAATGGGCTTTATTAAAAGAAAACCAATCTTGGAGTGCATACTAACTGTGTGTTCATGTAAAGAAATTATGTATTGGTTAGAAAAAAAAAAAGTTACCTTGGAAAATATAATTAAATATGAATTTAATTATTTTTTTTCTATATTTAGCAGGTAACTTTTTTTTTTTTTACTTTTCTTTTAATTTTTTTTTCCTTTGTTTTTCCTCATGCCTGGATGTTATGATGTGATCGTTCACAAGAAAAAGTTAACAAAGTATATTGGATCAAAGCATGGTCTAAAACTAACTGTCCAGAGAACTTTTCTTTGAACAGCAAGTCAGCTGTCTAGTGGAGTACAATGGCCCTCAATTTTTAAGTGAAATGCTGCTTCTCATAGTGCCCTCCTATTATTACTGAAGAAAAATCTTTATTTATCTTCCTATTTCTTTTCAAAAAAAGCATCTATTCAGACTATGGAGCTTGTCCATCAGTACTCCTACCCATTGACCATAGCCAATGGGACCATCCAACCACTTTCTTATCCGTATAAATACCCACCCATCAAACCTACATCTCTCCAATTTAGAGAACAGGATGTTGTGGGGGACAGAAAAACAGATAAATGACCTCTGCAGCCTCTTGTTCGCTGATGTAGTCATTATAAACAAATATGTTAAGATGAGTCCTTGATCTGAGACAAGCTATTTCTTAGGAATTTCTTCCTATTACTTACAACAGCTCAGCGTCTGTTTATTTCTTTCTCAAAACAGACAGGCAATCTGTTTTCACTTATAAACTAAATTCATTTATAAACACAAAGGGAACAGATCCCAGCAGGATAATAAATTAGGAGATATTGTTTCCTTATAGTATTTGTCATTTGCACTAAACACACCAGATTTTTTTCTCTTTTTTTTTCCAGTCGTCTGGTTTCCTTGCATTTTGCATGCTGTCAGTGAGAAGAGACAGAAGAGCAGATGCCCATGTGCTAACCCCCCGCCTTCAGAGCAGATTGAGTACTTTGTCATCACCATTTGCAGGCTATTGTGTGCAGACATCTACTCTGAAATTTCCGTGCCAGCGCTGCAATGGGGTGTGCTTTGTGAGGGATGCAGGTGGGTGGGAATGTTCTTAAATAAATATTGATATTTTTCCCTGTGTGCTTTATCTGTACGACACTTTATTAAGATAAACACGAGATAAGGGTTGGTGTATTTTCCATGTGGTCACAAAACATGCCTGTAAATCTGATGCTTGAGTACCATTTGCTCTCATGTTGCAGTACTGAACTTCTCCCACCTCAAGTATTCCTCCTTCAAAAAGCAACAAATTCAGTCCTTGGTCTTACTGAGGCTAATGTGAGATTTAAGACAGCTTTAATAGTGACTGTAGAGATAATTTTCTGCTGTCATTAAAAGTCATGGTAGGACTGCTTTGGAAGGCCTAGATATTCTCTTCCTCCCTCTTAGCTGTGGTCCTCCTGCTGCAGCGTGTATATCTATATTACATTTATAATTGACAACAGACTGGCCTGCTTCAGAATTTCTTACAAAAATATACATAATCGCACCAGTGTCAAGTCTCTCTAAATGGCTCCAGCTGTTAACTTTCAAGAAAACTCCTCAAAAGATAGTGTAAGAAGGAGATCAAAAACTCTTTGATGGAATTAGTTTGTCTTCCTCTGTTTTCTGGTAAAGACCTTTCTTGTCCTGACTTAAATGGAAATGAAGTTGTTAACATTTGTCTATGCCTGTAAAGAATTCTCTATGTTCTAAGGGCTTCTTAAGGCAAAGTTCAAGTTTTAAACTGAAAAAAAAAAACAAAACAAAAACCAAACAAATCAAGACAGAATAAAGAATTCCAGAAACCCTTTCAATATTTTCTGCTTCTGTTATATAAGGTAGTTAAAAAAGGTCGTGTTTGTGCTCTCTGGCGCTTTTCACAATGAGAGGAGTAAATAAAATAGATGAGCTTTGTCACACTTGCAGACAGGTCTAGAACTCTTTCAGGAAGGAAATCTTGACAGAATTCAGGTATGTTTACACCCGGGTTTTGTCTTTTTTTTCTATCTATCTCCTGTTTTGAAAGCGAATTGTGCAACACTGCATTTAACTTCTGTGTTTCTCAAATTGCTCTCCATTAGCAAAAAGCATTGTGACAGTCATCATAACAAATCAACCTGAATTTTCTATTTTGACTGAAAACTTTTATTCACCATTTTACTGAAAGAGAATTTGTCAACATTTGATGGAAATTTTCGGACATTTTGTTAATTGTAATTCATTTACCTTCCACATAGGATCATAATGAGTCTATTTTTAAATTCTTTTAAACAAATTTTTCTTTCTTTCTTTCTTTTTTGCTTGCCTATCATTCTTGAAAAATTCCTTTCTAAATACATGAGGAATTACCTTTTTTTTTCTTATTCCAACCATCTTTAAATATCATTATCCTTAATGTCTGCAGATACTGCTCTTTCCCACCTAATAGTTCATGTTTATCTGTTCTTTAGCATTTAAAAAGGGCAGATGAAGATCTCTTTTCACAGAGCTCTCACATCAAGGGAGGAGAAACAAACAGAGAAGAAAACACACCATGCCCTAACCTGGGCTGACACTGCCTGGTATTTCCAGGTATGTGAAGAGTTCCCTTCTGCCAAAACACAAGAGCAATTTGTTTTTAAGGTTTTATTTTTTATTTTGTTTTGTTTTTGTTTGTATGGTTTTGGGTTTTTTTTTTGGGGGGGTGTTTTTTTGTTTTGTTTTGTTTTCTTGGGGTTTTTTTTTTTTGTTTGTTTGTTTGGTTTTTTTTGTTTGTTTTTTTTTGGATAGGATGCACCTGTTTAAGAGGTTTTGTCCTTTCTCCACTAATGGCAACAGGATTAATTTTTCATTATTTTCATCTTGACAAGTAAATGTCACTATGCCAGGCAGAGCCACTTCTGCAAAGCAGATAGCATCTGCTTTTGCTGAGCACTCTCTGCAGAGCTGCTGAGGTATAAAGAGGATGTGAGTCAAATTTATTATTTCTATCAGCAAAACCTCCATGCTCATCTGAGGGCAGAATTTAGGCTCTATTTATTTTCAATAGAAAGTCATTTCAAGGAGATAAGTGTTAAGCTTTTTTCATAAACAGGCAGGGGAGGGAAGTGGAAAAAACCCACAGAGGCAGCACAAGGACTACCTTTGGTACTGTACAATTCCAGTACAAATGTCTGCAAAGCAGGAAGACTGTAAATATGACTGAGCTCTGAGGATGGGCTACTCAGCTGGAAGGCAAGGTGTTCTTTCTAGTGTGTTGTACAATGCAAATAACAGGATATTTTCACAACTGCAGACCTTCAAAAAGCGTTTTGGTCACAGTTCTCCAGCAGTAACAAAGGTCACGATGCAATGGGGTTACTGAGAAGATGATAAAATACGTTTTAAGGACAAAATCTAACTCTCAAGGTGATTTCCATAGCCACAGTGTGCAAACCCAGTGTTCTTTGCAGAGCTGCAAAATGTCATTATTGTAAACACTCCCTTGGGGCAAACGGAAATAATTTCGCTTTTCTGATTTTACCTGGGTCTAATAAAAACAGTGTCTTGCTTTCATGTCACTGCAGCCTGAGCAAACCTCACAAGTTCTTTCCTTTTTTATTTTTTTTCATTGTAAAGGGAAGTTTCTCTGAAGCCGAAATAGTTTCTATTGATTCACACCCCGCGGCAGAAGAAGGTAAGTAATAAAAGGTTGAAACTAAAACTGCAAATTGGGAGAGTTTCTTTGGTTTTGGTTTTCCAAATTGTTTTCATAGTGACGTTTTCCTCATCTTCTGAATGATGTTTCTCTAGACAAAGCCAGATCTCTGAGCTATAGGTATGAAGTTGCTGGTTTTCAGGGAATTTTATTTGGCAAAATTAGGCTAGAGTTTTCCTGGTTATATTTTCCTAACACAAAAATGAGATTAGGCCATGTAAAAATAGCAGAGTCTTGTTAGGTTTTCAGAAAAGAGTGGTCTAAGGAACCAAAACTCTGTTGCAAGAGCTGTAGGAAGATTTAGTGCTGGATGGTGCCAGTGATGACTGGGAAATCTGAGAGCATTTTGTGGGTGTGCAAACAGCATCAGACACCGAGTGTGTATCTCCATGCAACAATCCAAGATGCAAAGCTGCTCAGTGGTTTATGGCACAGAACTTATAAAGTTATCCTAACTCTGAGGTCAGGAAAGCATTGTAATACATCAACAATGCTGATCTTTTAAAAGTAGAAGGCCTTGGTAGTTCAAAGATGCTGTCGTGGTAGTCTGTAGATCAATTCAAGACACCATCACATTAATTTAGAAGTTGCCATCTATTCATGATAGAATGCTAGCAGAAATCTTAGAGTTTAGATGGACAAATGTGGAAAAAGGCTGAGAGAAAATGGGGTGGCAAGGTGTGATTTATCAGTTCATGCTTTGATAACTGTATTAACACAGGTGTCTGATAACACATGTATCTGCTGCAGCCAGTGGAGAGCACTTGAAGAGCGCAATTAATTTTATCCTAAAATAGGCGTTTCAAAACAGGTTAAATAAATTGCGCTTGTTTTCCTCAGACAGTTGTAGAAGACATCCAGATAACTAGTTCAGATCTAAATGTCTGTGTTATAGATGCCTGACATTAAGTTGAGATGAAGAGACTTTTCACAGAGCCACGGAGAATACTAAAGACCCAGCCAGGACTCTGCACCTCCTCCATCACCTGAAGCAATCAAAGAGGTGCTTTTTCCACTTAAAGCTGATTTTTAATATTTTTAAATAAAATGTGATTATTTTCTGTATTTTTCCCTTTCTTGACTCTGCTGGCTAGCTTGTTCAAGCTGACCAAGCTCTGTATATCTTGATTCATATTTCCAAGCTCCTGTAGAGCTGAACCCCCTAGGAATGAATGATGTTCTCTGGTTGAGAGAGCAACCTTCACCCTTGTGCTGACATCATCATTACCAAAAGCTATAGCTGGAGCAAGGAAACAAAAAAATAAGGTTTGCTGTTCTTCAGTGTGCTGTCTCATTGTGGTGACTGTCTCTGTTTTGCTGGTTTTTACTTGAGAGCACACATTGATTCACAGCTCCTTATGTCTCCTAACAAAGAGTTATCTTCTGTTTTATTTGAATTCCTGTGATTACTCTGGGCCTCAGAGCTGAGCAGTTTAAAGTCACTGGGAGTAGCTCATTCTAGGTAAAGAAAGATAGAGAGAAAAACAGGAGGGAAATGCAACATAATAGAATACTAAATAACATTGTAAAAAATAACTTATGCTAAAGTTGATGGTTTCTTCTTGCACAGTTCATAAATTTGTTAATTCTTTAAAAACTTTTGATGTTTCTAGGCTACTAGTGGATTAATATGGAGAAAGCCATGCATTTAGGGGTAATAAAGGGAGTGGTGAAATCTAATGTGGTGATGTGTTTCTTCGGAGCATATATTAGTTGTCAGAGAGAAGATTCCTTTTTTCCAGGTTATTTTCAGAAGCAGTTTTACTGTTTTCTTTCAGGAAGAGCTATTTTGAACTCAATGAGGTGGGTTTTGATTAGGCCTTAAGAAGAATATGAAACAGGAAGGATACTTTTTTGCTTTTTCCCCCCATAAATTCAGCATGTATAATATGGCTTATTCAGGTTCTGGTTACACGCATAACTATGAACAGTCTTTAATATACCCATTGGTAACTCAGTCATGGGGAACACATAGGCAGAGATAAAATTATTGAAATGAGACTGCAGTAAGGATCCTGCCTCTGTACAGAAACCTACTTGTCTGTCAAGACTCTGTATTTAAAAACCTTCAGGGAAAACGTTAAGGTTTTCTTCAGGGACATAAAAAGTGTCACAATACACCCTGGATCCCAGGTCTCCCCAATGTCACAAGGGATGCCACAGAATCACAGAATAGTTGAAGGTGAAAGGGACTTCTGGAGGTCACTGCCCCAAGCTCTTTGCTTGAGCAGGGACACCCAGGTGAAGTTACCCAGGACCCTGTCCAGACAGATTTTCAACATCTCCAAGGATGATACGCTACAACCTTCCTGCCTGACAGCAGTCAATTAAAAACTTTGTGTGAACATCTATCCTGAGGACCTGAGAGCCCAGTGGCAGTCCTCTGTGTGGGGGTTTGAAAGCAGAGAGTGACCAAAATTAGAGGCCAGGAGCAGGAGTCATACAGAGTTTCCTTCCTGAGTCCCCTGAATTAACTGGCTGACTTGTGATGAAAATATTTTATGGAGAGAAACAATATTGTGTATAACTCTTTTGGTTTCATTCAGTTAACAGCTGTCTAGTGAGAATTTAAAAGAAAGTACTATACCAAGATATTTGTGAAAAAGCTCCTGGCAGAAGATGTTAATAATAGTTGCAGGGAAAGTCCTGAATATAAAATGCTATAAATATTGTAAATAAAAGTTGTACTTGTGCAAATAATACTAAAATTTTATTTCATAATAAATCTGATGATTATGCTTGTTTTAAGGGCCTTACTTTAATGAGGCTTCGGGATACTTCCACGCTTGAAGAATTGAGCACAAATATAAAAATAGATTCCTCTTGGTCCTCTGCTCAGAAAGGATGATAATTTCAAGCTAGGCAACATAATCTTTCTTGTTTAAGCAAACTTGTGTTCTTGGTCATCAAGCAAACAGCCTGAAGGTCTGCAGAGGCCTTTAATCTTTCATCTCTTTTGATTAATTAGTGATCAGCCACTCCAGTTACTGGCAGACAGATATCTACACTTAGAGTAGTGCAGAAGCTGGGGGCAATACCCCACACAACACAAAATTTGGTCTTTTTTAATTGGCTACAACATCTGCAAGTTTTTCCTGAGCTCGTAAATTCCTCCTCCATGCCCCTGGCTGAGTTATTGCCCTGAACTACAAGAGGCAGATTTGCAGTATGGAAAATGTTCTATACTGTTCATGGTCTGTGCTAGGCTGGCTAAAATTTGCACAGTTTTTATTTTCTCACTTTCTTCTGACACAGGGCATTAATTGCCCTTTGTATCTTTGCCTTACTCTCTCCACTTTTGGGCCAAATTAGGTCAAATACTGCTGCACACAATCTCTGTGCACTAAAAACTTGGTCACTATTCACTTATACTAAATACATGTAATATCCATCTGTAGATATTTTTGTGTCTGGAGGTATTTATAACTGCCTACTTTAAACATAGAGAATTACATGTTGCCTGCTTCTCTAAACAGAGCTGCGCAGGATAAATTGAAATTTAACTTATATCAGATTAGAATCCTTGAAACACCAAATAAGATTATAGAAAGCTGGCCAACAATTCTGTTAATTATAACTATCAACAGGCCTTGCCATCAGGTTTGTGCTGGTTTTTTTTTGGACAGCAAATTAGGGGGCTTTATCCTTACACCTGCATTTGTTTCATGCATTATGTCACCTCTTATGGCACCATGTTGTGATTTTTCTTGACATTGGTTTCTTAAAATCCAGAACTCTGTTGATTTAGACATCACAGAGGAGACTTGAATTTTTTCTTAAGAGATTTAATGAAGACATCAACTTTTCACAGCAAAGCTGATGATAGATATCATAAATATATTGGCTGGTTATGCAGTCTCAGTGAAAATACTTCTTATATGCGAAATTCTCTATAGGGGAAAAAATAGAGAAAAAATGATCACCCAATTTATAGAGAAGTAATTTGAAATGAACTGTGAATTTGTCTTTGTGACTGATAAATTTGTATTTTTTTTTTTTTTTTTAATTCCAGGAGTTGCTTTTAGTCTTGTATCTATCAAATCCCATTGATACACCCAGAACAGAAAGAGTAAAATGAATCTGCCTAGCTTAAGATTGAGTCCAGGATCCAGAAACCTCTCTCTTTGGTCTAAACCACATATCTGAAATAAAATTTACACTAAATTGAAATTCAAAAATTCATATAAAGGACATTCCAACTTTTTTTTCCCTTCTCTCCATCAGTGGGTACTAATTTTCATAGCTACAATTCAGAATGAGAATAAAACCAGAAGACATTTTGTCAATATCCATAAGAGTTATACTTTGCAATGAATTTATCACAAATAACGTTTCTCAATTGCTCATCTTTCCATAGTTCATGTAAAAGCCCATGATTCTGTGGAGGTGGGATCACAAGAACACAATGAAAGAGGCAAGGAAGAGTCAGTCTTAGCATGAAAATCCAAGTAAAGATTGGGTGCAGTAGAGCAACACAGAAGTGATTATTTTCAATCTGTTAGGAATAATACTTTTTCAGGTTTGGGAAAAATGGCATAAAATAAACCCAAACTCAAAAAGCTTTGAAGAGGCATAAAGGCCTAGCTGGAAATCAACACAAAAGTCATCCTGGCCCCTCTTTGGAGAGATGTTTACACTGTCCTTTGTAACCCTTTTGAGTCAAAAACGCTTGGAAGCCCCCAAAGTGACACAAAAATCGTTTTCTGAAGAACCTGCCCCAGAGGATGGAGCCATGGACTTGTTTAAATCCATGGAAAAGTGTCTTTTGACCACAGGAAGGCCGAGATTCAGACTTGATGTTTTAAATATGTCCATCCTGATTAAGTGCTAAAGGGTAAATGCAGTGCCAGCAGGAGGCCTGATCACAAGGTCATAAATATTTAGGGAAATAAATCCATTCCAGTTCCCATCACTAGGGGAAAAAAATGACAGAGAAGGACAAAACCAGACAGCAATGAAAGTCCTTCCGTTTCTAAAGTGCCAAAAGGTCCCAAGAGTGTTCTTTTCCACTCCCTTCCCTGTCTATGAAAAAAGTAAACAGAACACATAGTTCAAAAATATGTGTTAAAACTAATAGCAACTCAGGCAAACAGAGCTTTCAGACTGACTAGTTTTTAAACTATTTTTAATACTCATCAATTATTTTTAATACTCATTCTGGTACCATTAACACAAAGTTACAACCTTATATGCAATATTATTTTAAAATATATTAATTACAAATAACAATATAATATTAAATGTAAATAAACAAATATAATGGATCTCTACATATCTAAATTTCTACATATCTATCTATATTTATATTGTAAGTATCACAAAACTATGTGTTGTGGACATCCAATTGTGCTAGCAAATAAATTATAGCAGCCCATATTTCAATGTAAATTGTAAAGAATGACAAAAATATTAGTCTTCAAAGAGAATTTTAAAAATGTGTGGTACAGCAATACAATTCTTGTAATGTGTAGTGAAATTCCCCCATTGTACATGGGTACATATTTATTATATATGAAAATATATTTTTGACTGGCGAGAAACAACAAAAGAAATTAGAAACTGAAGCTTATGTGACATGAATCAATAGAAAAATTTCCCTTGCTAAGAATTTCCTTGACAATAAATTTGTGCTTTTCTGAAGTGAGCATTATACACAACATTTTATTTTGACTGACTGTCGTAGCTTGGGATAAAATATGGAATCTAGATAATCCCCAAATGCCTATATTGAGGGGGTTCATTTGTATGATTTAACGATGCACATATGGAAAAGTCCCGTTTGTCTGTTCGAATTCTGATCAAGAGGTTAGGGGTGACTGCGTGTGATGGAAAAATTGACTTACAAAATGCAAAGTTTCCCCACATTTGCTCCATTTGCTTCCCGAGGCTGTTTACACAAAGACCCTGGACCCAGCCCGGGGCTGCAGCACCTCTCCAGTCAGGATGATCCCTCCGCAGCCCTTTGGGGGGTTCTCCTCACTCAGGAATACAATTTGCTTTCCCCTCACAAAGGGCATTTTCTCCAGGTTTGGTTCCAGCCCCTGACAATCTCGTTTCTCTTGAACATATTGTTCTGCTCGTTCTGGGCTGTTTCAAATCAGAGACGAGCAAGGAGATTTCTTTTGTGCATTCAGCTGGAAGTCACAGCTCTTGATGGAGGTGCAGCATGGAGAGACACTTGAACGCCTGTGGCTCTTCCCTAACGTGAAGCTTAAGGGTGTCCCATGGTTTAGCCCTTCACATGTGTTTGATGGGACATTTACTTTTTATATTTTTTGTGAAATGACCAGGATTTAACAAAATAATTAAATCGTCTACCATTATTGCTGCCATGAAAGAAAAAAAACCCAAAATAACTCCTTCCAATTAATTTGGAGTTAGGAAAAGTGCAAAGGATTTTTGCTTTTCCTTCTTGGTGGGCTTTAGATTCTACAGTGACTTGAGACAGAGGTTATCTTCTGATGTCTGAAGGACATTTGTGGTATGACTTAAATTATCGATTGGCTTTAAATAGATAAGGTCCTTACCTCCGCACAGAATATTATTTTAAATAACATTTAAAATCACAATATAAATAACATTCGGCTCATAGTTAAATTTTACTGGGTGCAAATAGTGTTGCATTGCTTCCACTTTCCTGTTGAAGAGCTACATATCGTCCTTGATTTAAATATATATATATGTATTATATATATATACATACATATATATTGTACATACACACACACACACATCTATAAATATATATAAATAAATAAATAAA
>VZRR01007493.1:278481-305158 GCA_013398015.1 Oreocharis arfaki | reverse complement strand
TCCTCAGGACAGGAGAGAGCAGGAGCTGCTGGAGAGGGTCCAGGCAAGGCCACAGAGATGATTTGGGGTCTGCAGCATCTCTGTGATGGGCAGAGGCTGCGGGAGCTGGGCCTGCTCAGGCTGGAGAAGGGGAGGCTGAGAGGGGATCCCATCAGTCCCTACAAACACCTCCAAGGGCTGCCAGAGGACGGTGCCAGGCTCTGTTCAGTGGTGCCAGGGACAGCACGAGGAGCAGGGGCCATGAAATAAAGCACAACGAGTTGCAGCCCAGCAGGAGGAAGAACTTGTGTGCATGGAGGGGCAGAGGCCTGGAACAGCTGCCCAGGGAGGGCCTGGAGTGTCCCTGTGTGGAGACATCCCAGCCCCAGCTGGACACGTTCCTGTGCCACTGCTCCAGGGGAGCCTGCCTGGGCAGGGGCTGGGGCTGGGTGAGCTCCAGAGGTGCTTCAAACCCCAGCTGTTCTGGGATTCTGTTATTAAACTCATACAGAGTGAATACCATGGTCTTAAAGACAAATTTTAAAAGTATTTTGTAATCAACCCTCACGGGGGTTTAAGTACATCAATGTATAGGAGAGGGTTAGGTATGAATGAAATGTATATTTGATTATTTATTAGACATATTTTACAGAGCTGGCACACAAACTGCTTTTCAGTGTACTTTAGCGGCATCCGGACTTCATCCACTTTAGCTCTTGATGTGAAGTAGGTACTGAAAAATCAGTTTTGAGTTAAATGTCTGAATAAAGCACAGAAGTCTTCATGTGTTTTAGTGCACATATGCAGATATTTAAACATCTTTAGTGATATTCACGTGTAATATTTAAGTCTGTTTATAAAAGATGATAGGCATCTTGGACATCTGTCTTGGCATTTGTCTGAAGCGGCTCAAAATAAGTTGGGTCTTAGGAAAAAATTCCTGTTTGTAAGATTTGTAAGATTGTCAGATTTCTCATCTGAATGCCCAAGAGATCTGTGCTATTCACTTGTAGGTGTTTGCTGAGGTGGTTCTCAGACTGGGATGAACAAGGGTCGCGTTCCACATTTTTGACTTCGGCAGTCTGGTTTGCACATTGTCTGGCAGTCACTCTGGAAAGCTGCAGTAAATTCAGCTTTTAGGGGGAAGATTGGATTTTTATGGATCTCATCCAGAGCTGAGGTGCATCAGAGGTGCATTGAGTCTAGGAGAGAACATTCCCACGTGGTCCAGGCGTGCCTTGGCCAGGCTGGGATGGGCAGCAGCTGAACTGGAGATGACCAGAGGTAGATGGGCATCCTCTGCTCCAGAAATCCAGGACAGGTTTAATTTCCAGAAAAAGCACAAGCATATTTGGAAGAAACTTCTTGAAATGTCTCGGATGTTCCTTGTTCTTGGATTAGGAGAAGGAAATCCAGCTGAGAAGGAAAAAAAAAAAAAAGAGTTGTAAAGTAGTTTGGAGATTTAACCGAATTAATGTAAATCCCAACTGATTCACTATTAACATGGATTTCTAAGCTCTACATAAATTTCTTAATTTGCATTTAATGGGATTTTTGTGACTGCTTCAGTCAGCTGTTGAAATTCAGTTCGTTAGGTGCTGTTAGGTAAGTTGGTTGCTATTGGCTCTTTACGCTTACTAAATCACTTAGAGAGCAGGGGAAAGAACAGTGAATTTCAGATATTGAAATTTTAATAGGATCCATAATAGAAATATACAAATGCACACACTCTGCTTTCCATCCCCTCTGGAGAGGGTATTTTTGTTTACCAGTGAAATCACAGATGGGACAGAAAACGCCATAAGCAACCCACAGCCTTTCATTGCTGGATCTCCTCTGAACTGCAGTGGCCACATTTGCAGAAGCAAGAAATGATTGAGTAACTGTCATTAACCAGATGACATAAAGTAGAAGAAGAATTAGAAGCCCCTTTTCAGCTGCAAATTTCTTGCTAGGTACCAATTAATTTTGTTTCAGAAGCTTTCAAAACCCAGCACCTGAGAATTTCTACTAGGAAGAATCTCATATTGTATTTATTTAGTAAAAGTGGCTAATGGATGTTTACCTTACTCATATGTGTGGGTTTTGATTTCATTTTTAAAAAATACGAATTACCCTGTGCAAAACAAAAAAGGCTTAGGAGAAAATAAAGGATGAAAGGGTTCCACTCTTCCTAGAGCTTCCTCTGCCAGCAGCACGAAACTGTGTTTTCTCTAAACTAAATATTTTCAATATACAAGAAATGAGGAAGAGAGTCACTGTGCAGCAGTGCCATCGTGTTTGCTATTTTATTAGTCTTGTTTTTGTGAGAAAGTAGTGCAATTATGTTACTAGCAGATTAATGATTTTTTTTTTTTTCTCAGTTTACCCAAGGAAGGCAGCCTCAGAAGTAAATTCAGGTTTAGGTGACAGACATTTATGTACAAAAAATGAACTCAGGAAGTGAGTTCCTAACTGACTGTGAAATACAACCCCTTCCTTTTCACCTCATGAATGCATATTTGACCATTTTCAATTGGATAAATTAACATAGCAATGTCAACTCAGTTTATTTTTTTGAAACAAAGTATCCTTTTGCCTTATCATTGCCAATTAGCATTCACAAGGAGATACTTTTATGGAAATAGATTTCTTTTCATTATCACAGATTTCTGTGGTTTTTTTAGCTTGTGCCTTGTTAGTTAGGTCTTCTGTATTTCCTTCCCAGCTTAAGATAATGGGAAGAACCTATAAATATGAGGAAAAAGCCTTAAAATAAGCCTAGATTGTACTCAAGAGCAGTAAATCAGGAATACCATAAGGGCCTTTTGATAGATCCAGAGCACTGTCCCGAAAAGTTTCAGGATAAAGATAATTAGCTGTTAATTTGCCACACCAACCTATGCTATTACAACCACACTGCCCAGGGAAAGTGAGTTCTAATTGCTTCAGCACACTTCCAAATGAAATAATTATTCCATCCAGAGTGCGTGTTTGTCTAGCAATTGTCACTTATTAGTTATAGAAATGGAACACGTGGCATCTGGGGGAATTACACAGGGGTGATGTAATCTGAACAAGGGACGCTGTCTGGGAAGCAAACTAGTGCAAAAAACCTCAAAGGCTGTGCAAAAGTGAGCAGATAAATGGTGTTTCTGGCCATCCTGTGCACGTGATAACTGCACTGTCCAGTGGTTCCTGAGAGCCCACCAAGCCAGAGTCTCACCTATGTCATTCTCTAGAAGCCTTTTTAATTCTCTTGTGGGGATAATGGCATTTTCATGTTGTCATTTAACAACAAAGCAAAGGCAAACCACTCCTCTCGTGGACACATAAAGCTGACAGACGTGCTGCTTGGTGCAGTTTTAGGTTCCTTTCTGATGCTACTTCACTTCTGAGGCAGGGCTAGGCTGATTTCTGTGTGTCAGATACCACTTTGGTGCCTGCAGGAGCCAATCCCTAGAAGAAATCACATTAGAAATGTGGGGGAGCCAATGACTGGAACTGATCATCAGCAGTGTCTTTTTCAGAGCTGAGTTGGTCAAACACCCCTGCCTGCCCCCCTTCTTCTCGGTCTCCTATTGGAGGCAGGGTGGCTGCCCCTTTTTAGATACTTCTAAACAGGTCCTGAAAACAAGTAAAACTGCAAAGGGTAGAAAAATAAAGATGTGGACCTACACCCATATTGATTTTTTTGTCAAACTGCTGGAGAAACACTGCCAAAATACTGTCTATGTTTGCTACTATACTCTTGCAGGAAGTTGCACCAACTCATTTCATAAGCATGCAAAAACTTCACAGTACATTTGATACGGAATATTGTTCTCCTTGTTCCTCCCCATCCCCGCCACCTGCTGTGTAATTTAGAAATTAGGGGAGCAAAATTCGGCACTGATTTTTTTAATGATTCATCCTAAGTCATCCAGAATAAATGTCTTGCAATAAAATGTCGTAAAATCATTAAAATGACCTAATCTCTTCAGACACATAATTTCATCTGTGTAATTTTTTTCTCCTCGGTTAACTTTTGATGCAGTAAGATTGTAGCAGTTAAGGCTCCGAGATATAGAACAATTATTTGTTTTTCCCAAATTGAGATTTCATTTTCTTTTTTTTTTTTCTTTATTATGACTATGCAAAGTTATTTACAGAGCAAAAGAATTAAAATTAAAAGATCACACTCTGCGATACAGAGTCTAAAGCAGAGAAAGGAGGAAGGAAGCCTTCTCTCAGTGTGTTCTGGGAAATATGATGAAATTTATTCAATGTTCTTGGAAAGGAAGAGAAAAAAAACAAACCTATGACTGATACTTATTTTGCTCTTTTATTTCCTGTTTCCCCCCTCTCAGTTCTTTTTGGCTTTCTATTTCAAACTTAAGCAAGGTATGCAGGACAAGATAAAAGGGTCTCAGTTTGCATCAGGAGCAGTTTAGGCTTGATGTGAGGAAAAAGTTCTTCCCTAGAAGGGTGGCCAGGCAATGGAACAGCCTGCCCAGGAACGGAGGGGAATAAATAACCCCAGAACCACTCAAAATCCATGTGGATGTGGCATTTGGGGACATCGTTTAGAGGTTAACACAGTGGTGGGGAGGTTAATGGTTGCACTCACTGATTTTGGAGGTCTTTCCCAACCGTAATAATTTTATGATTCTGTGCTTGCTGTATCACACAACCCTTACGAGGTCTCATGTTTATTTTATGGATTATTTATCAAAGTGACATGATAGAAAAGTATGTTTTTTTCCTGAGTCGTTTCATCATTTTCCCTCACTTAACCTGGTCTTTACAGACAGGGCTGAATTAATTATTCCACATCTGTCTTGGAAGAGAAGGAGTTTGCTCAGGAGTAACCCGTGGCATTATTTGAAGATGAGGAGAGTGTACAGGCCAGGCAGGGTTTTGAATTGAAGGTTCAGTTCCCTGTAATGGACTTGACTGCACAACAAAATCATCAATAAATTTAAGGCGAGTCTTTAAATCACAGGATGTGTGGTGACTTCAAATAAACCCTGCTATCCCACACTCCTAGCAGACATTAAATCCTCCAAATGAGCCCTTGCAGCTCCAAGGTAGTAGACAAATTGTGGTGACTTATGTAAAAAAAAAAAAGAGGAAAACCATGCAAAACTTGTATGATTTTTTTAGGCCCTTTGGACTGTTTTGGGGCAGTTTTAAATCTCTGTCAGCTTCTGAACCTCTGTTTTTTAGTATAGATGCACAGCTGCTGTGTTCTAACTCTCCTTCTAAGTTGTCATGTACTTCTGAAGTAATGGGGAGGGCTCTGGAGGATCTAAAGAGTAAAAGTTGACAATCACATGTGAGAGAGTAGCAGAAGATCATTGAGACATTAACAGATCTCTCTATATGCTGATATTCCATTATTTTGTACATTGTTTTTCATATTAGTCTATATTCTTTCAATAAACCTTTTTTTTATTCCCAGCTGCAGGAAGCAGTGAAGCAGTACTGCAGGCAAATTTTAAATGGCTCCGTTTAAAATGTGCACATTTCACTTGCCTTTTAAACTTGAATTCAGTCAGAACATAATTTACTCTTTCATGAGGAAATGGCACACAGTGGAATCTCTAAATTACTCCCAGGGCAAAAAAAAAGAAGAGGGACAAAGCGGAAGGAAAGAACCAAAGGGTATTCTAAAATAACTTTTCCCTTGCTACTTCCTTTCTACTAACACTGTCTGAAGATTGCTGCCTTGTGTTGTCCAAAAATTATTTATTGTGTTTACTTTTCCCTGCGATCTTTTTCAAAGATTATTGAAGCACGCTGTCAGTCCTCTAACACAGTTTTAAGGAATGGCTCACATGGACTTCAAATCTTATCCCTGTAGGCTTGCAGGAGTCACACATTTATTCAGGGTATTTTTAGAGAAAGGGAAGTAAACTCTTTACTCTGAGAAGCAAAGTTAGGGAACTGAGGTTGCGTTTGGAAAAGATGACGACGGGGAAACAAATCTGCTTATTGAGGAGGAAATAAAGTAGAGATGCAAGAAAGTTTATCCACAATGTGGATAATGCTCATAAGCCAGTTTTGAGCCCATTTTTACCCATACCAATTCACTGCACAATCATGGCAGCTTCAATTTAAAGCTCTTAGCTTTCTATTGCCTTTCTAAAGCAGCTAAGACAATTTACAGAAACCTGGACAACTCATTTTGTCTTCCTGTCTTGTAGTCCTCCTGGACAGAGTCCTCTTGGACTATTCCCAAACCCACTGCATACTTTTAAAACCTGAGTTTCAACTCTCAGAGGTTCATGTTCTGGAACTGGATGTTATTGTATGGCGTAAAACATCGTTGTTGATATTGTATAATTAATTAGGCCGTGAAAGAAAAGCTGTGTTGACTGTCTGAAATAAAACACGTTTTCTATGGCATATGGAAATTGGTATTGCAGAGGCTGGGTGGGTTTAGGTTTCTTTTTGTTGTATGAGATCCTATCACAGGCCTTTGGTGAGAGATGCCTCCAAAGCCATGCCTGGATTTGGGGTGGTGGTGGCACGACCCAGGGTCATGGCAGAGACAGAGCCCTACAGAGCTCCTGTTTATCAACTTTTGTGTTGGGGTGGTATATAAATTATTTCAGTGTTATCAGAAGCACTGAAACTCACAAGTTCTCTGAGGCCACATTTAACAACATCTGCTGCTCCTCAGAATGTGCTGCTGCACCTCACCTTGTGCAAAATTTGGGCTTTATAGGAAAATAAGCAGTGTTCGACTCGTGCCTCTTCAGAGGAATCTGAGCTCTTATTTTTTCTCAGTGGCAGTAGCACCCCTCTTCAGAGAGAACAGCTCTTACTGATAGAGAAGGAGGAAATATTGATTGCTGCCTTTTCTAATGCAAAAGAGGGGTGATGATTTATCTACCAGATAAGATAGATTATCTATAAGATAATTATATTATTATTATATATAATAATTATATTATTATTATATTTATAATAATAATAATAATAATTATATTATATTAATATATTATAAGATAGATTTATCTACTAAATAGATGATTTATCTACTGATATTTACTGAATAATCTTTTCCGCAAAAAGAAATGACGCAGGTTTTCCATTACTGTGCTGCCTGTCCCAGTTTCCCCACTAAATTTCTCAGTTTTTTCCACAGGTTGGGATTTGAACTTTTGAAGGGAGGAGGAAGTGAAGGGAAGATCAAGTTTGTTGAAGGACTGCAAGCAACAAATACTCTCTTTGCACCACTACTGTCTTATTTTCCCTCTGTAAGCCAATGCAAATGTGTGGGTGTGTCTGGTCTCCAGGTTGGCTGTATTAGTCTCTGTAACTTCATGATGACTCTGTTTCTTACTGCATACCAATTCTGCTGTGATTCTCGGCTGTAGTTTCTTGGGAATAGGCTGGATAAATTTTTTCTGATCATTTTCCTTGTCACTATGCAGCAAATTTAAGGTGAGGAGTTTGTTCTTAGCAGGTCTGAAGACTTATGTCTAAATCTCCTGCTACTGTTCTTGAGAGCAACATGTTTTCCCAACATGTACTTGATAATAATAGATACTTAAAAAAATCTATTTTTGGCCTTAATATGGTAATCTTTGGATTAATCTTTCTGCTAGAATCTTTACAGATTCCAATGTTCTAATGCATCTTAAATTACACTATGAGCTGTCAAAAGTCATGAATGTTTTTGTCACCTTGGTGTCAGAAATTGACTATATTTATTTGTTTAGTGTTCCTCACTGCTTGCTACAATAATGTGGTATTAAAATTAATTTATTTTATTTGCTATTAATTGGAGGTGATTTGGATTTTATCAGTGCAGTGTTTCCCTCCTTCTCTCTAGTCTGATTCATACGAGATTACATAATTAACTGCAAAAAGTCTATGCAAGTTCGAAAAGCAGTCTGAAGTCTGTTTAACAGCCTTAACTGTAGGAAAAACTCATTATATGCATAGCCATTGTCATGCATTGTGAGAGAAAACACAGCTATTGAGAAATGTGCCACAATCTTCTATTTTAGAAATAAAACAGCTTCCAAAGATCTTTATCTGCCACCATCCTCTTTGCCGTTATTAAAAAAAAAAAGTTATTTCTGAGCAGTCCTCTGAAGGAGAATATTAAACAACTGACTCAGAAAGTTTGTAAAACTGAATTTGTAGTCCTCATTATTTGCACAGCAAACCTGAGCTTGAGATAAGTGCTGTCAGGGATGGAAGTCAAATACTCTCTGCCATCCATGTTGCAAACCCAAATGTCTGCAGCTGCAGAGTTCATGGACAAGGTCAGGTGCACAATAAGGAAAAATGAATATGTTTGATTGTTACTCTCTGGAGTGATCAACAAGATGGAAATAAGAATAACTGCAAACACTGAAGTTCTGTTTTTATGGTTGCAAAGCTGCTGCTTTCTGGTGTCCTTTGTGTCCAAGTGTGTTTTCATCTTCATTGCTGTAGCAGGCTCTTATGTGTCTTCCTCTTTTTTCCAATTTAAATCTGAAAATTCAGCCTTAGAAGAATTTATCTTAGAGGATCTTGCCATTTTGGGAATTTGATTATTCGTATGTAGAATTATAAATCCCTCGGCCTCTCTGAGTCCACGCTCAGAGTGTGTCTGCACCTACAATATCTCAGGCTTTGATTGAGCTAACTTGCATAATATGGACCTGGAATATCCAATTTACTCAATCCAGGCTACTCAAACTTAGTGAAAGAAAAGATTGACAGACAGGACATTGATTTGGCAAGCAAAATTTTTCTGCAGAAACAGTAGACAAAGAATGCAATTTTCCAAATATTTAGTTTCACTGCCCATTACTTATCTTTACAAAAATAATATTTTCTCCTACTTGAATGTGCATTTTCTGAAGTTATTTTGCAATTGTGTTATTGAAAAAGCAATGCAAGAGGCCTAAATGTAACTATTAAGGCCGCATTTATAAAATACCTATTCCAAAATACAGTGAATTTCTGTTAGCTTTGGCTATCCCACACGTGCAAGAATTTTTCCTCTGTTAAAACTACATGAGAGAATATGGATAGAATAACAAGATTCAAGAATAAAACAGTTTGCAATGAAAGTAAAAAACTGTAAAATTTCTATAACCAGTTAAATGGGCTTGATAATCTCTTCTTTCTTATAAAAGTGAAATACATTTGAATAAAACCACATTTATTCTTTCCAGGCTGTAGTTTACTTAAATTTGTTCAATTTTCTATTTGATGTTCTCTGCCAGTATTCAATTTATGAAGAAATGGTTCCTCCACAGGCCTTTAATAACTGAAGCAGCTCAGTTGCTTGATTATTTGTATGTGTTGGTTTTGTGTGCTGGCTGTGTGTTGCTTTGTTTTGCCTTTTTTTTGGTGTGTTTTTATGTTTGTTTATTTTTGTAATAAAAATTTTTTGAAATAAATGTTTTCATCTATTTTCTAAAAAAGCTGACTTGTTTCTCTGTGAAAGAATTCAGAGGGGCAGGTAAATTCTCTTTGGCGTAATCTGCAAGCTTTAAATAAAAGACAAATTCATAGCCACCAGAGTTTGCTGGAATACTTGAAACTAATATTTTTCAAAAAAATCACTTATACTGCATGACCTTAAACTCTGTTATTCTATATTATAGCCTGAGACTTACAAAAACCCCTTGACTATGAAAATTTCAAAGAAACTTCGCTGTGCACGACTTCTGTCTCAATTTCTGTTTACAAAGACAGTCACAGTGCTTTGAAAAAACCCCCATGAACTTGCCTTTTGAGGGATGCAAATACCTCCAAAAGAATTAAATTGAAAGTATTCCTGTGCTGAATGCCTTACTCAGCTGAATTAATGAGGGCATTAAAGTGTGTTGTACCTTGGGACTTTATTCATCTGAGCTGTACAGTAACCTCTGCTTGGGGAAAAAAAAAATAATAATAAAAGGAGGGAAGACTAAGAGAAATTCCTTTTGAAGAATTTTTAGTGCTGATTTTATCCATGGAATGGCCAGCTCCTTTGTAGCACCAGAAGAAAGCCAAGACAGTGTTGTTTAGCAGTAAAGGAAAAAAAAAACCAATTCTTGTTTTTCACAGCTGCTGGGTTGGTCTTTTTTTTGTACAGAGCTCTGCCTCGAACTCTTGCTGTGGTCTGTGGAGCCAATTTCCAGGCATTTGAGATGCTTGCAGTCAGGTTTCTAACTCACTTTCTGAAGAGCCTGAAATATGGCCTTTGTTTTGGACAGCAGCAATAATTTTAGACATTTCACCTCCAAAGTATGATTTTTGATTTTTTTTCTCTCAAGATATTATTTCTCCTATATTAACACCCGAAATCAAAACTTATTTTATTCATAGATTCTTATCTATTGACACAAATATGAACTGTATGCTGTTGTCATCACGTGACACTCATCAAGAGGTGTTCTTTTTTACCAGCACTAATCAGGGGAATGCCTAAGAGCGCTCCTGGCGTATTTTAAACCTCTGTTAAAGACAAGTGAGAAAATCAAGGTACTGTGATGCATGAACGTGACCTTAGCTTCCATCCTGAGGATGGATGGATTTAAATGATCTCTTCGTGGCACAGTTGCTGTGGAAATGGTGTAATTACTTTTTGAGTGGCTTAATTGAAGTGGGTGATTACAGAGAAAGTCCGATCAGAGCTGCATTTTGGCTATAAATTATAGTCCAGTGGTTGGGCAAGTAAACATTTTTTTATGAATTTTTTTTTTTTTCCCCCTAGGGAGAATTTTCAAAAAGAACATGTTTACAGGGAGAAACTCTCACCCATCCTGAGGGCATCCACTTGATTTTCATTTTTTTTCTGCAGAGTGAGCAAACTTCACCAGGGCTGGTGGCGATTCAGGTGGCCAAAACCACGGGATGGTGGGTGGAAATGTGGATCTGAGCATGTGAACTCTGAGGGGAAAATTAAACATCTATTTCCAGAGCAAGACTGAGGCACCACATGAACCCAGGCCCAGTCTCATGATAACAAATGTTTTAGGAAAGAACTATCCATTAAGGATCCTGGTACTATCCATACTCAGAGATCCCATATATTTTAACTGCATTTTGAACAGTGCCCCTTCTGTGTTATTTTGCCCCACTAACAGAATAGTTTGGAAGGTTTAAGAAGAGACAAATTTTGTCCAGGACAAGAACTTCTGTGTCTCTCTGAAGAAAACAAAATCAAAGCAACAAAAATGGAAGTTTTAGCATTTTCCCATCAAGTCTGGGTTTACTGGAATCTGAGCTAGATGGCAGCTGAAATTATGGTTTTGAAGGGCAATTTTAGAGATAGATGACAAAAGTTTTTAGAAGACTTCCTTTTCTTCTGGTTGGGATCTAGGGCTTTGTCTATATAAACTTATATATATCAAATATTTACCATTTTCATGTTCTGAAAAAAATCAGTCGTAAATAAATAATCACTTGTAAGTAGATCCATGATATTATACATGTTTCCAATATAATTTGAACACAGTTAACAGAAAAATCTCCTGGAAGAAGGACCATGATATGATTTATACTCCATAGAATCAATATTCTCCATAGATTCACGTGACTTATCTGAATGTTCTTTGGCAGCCCATTTATCTAAATAACACAAGGCTTTCCTTGTTTATAAGCTGATCATAAACTCCTGGGCTATGGGAGCTCCAGAGTGTCTGTTAGTGTTGGCTTCGTGCAGCAGAATGTGGTCCTGGTTTCATCAGTTTTCAGAAAAGAGGTGGTTTTGTGGAAGGAATGAAGTTGGACATTTCTTTGTGTCCAAGCCTCACCCCTGGGGTGGAGCTTATTTCACTCACCTATTTCATCTATGACATAGATTTGGACACAAAATTAGTCATCAATACTCTCTTTGCAGTCAACAGAGAAAAAATAGGCATTTTTGAAGTGGAATGTGACTTATTTTAAATTCCTATGTGGCGGTGATAATTTTTCTTCAATATCAATACGAGAATCTAGTTAAGTACATTTTCACATCCTAGGCTGGAGGTCTGTGTAATCTGTTCTCGTTCTACATTTGAGAAATGATTGAATTTTATCCAGTTATTTCTGTCCTAAGACTCACAATTTGTGACTGAGTGAAATGGAACATGTTTAAAGATGCATGACTGGCATACATATTTCATTTTATAGACTTAAAGTTGCATCTTAGCTGATAACATTAATTTTGCCTCTGGAACTACTTTGTCTACTGATATTTACTGAAATTCAGCACTGAATACTTTAAGTTTGAGGATTGAGTAGAGTTGTATGAAAGTGATAATTTGGTTTCACGTCCTCCATATTTCAGAGGAGTGGCTATGTGGCATAGAGTGGGTATTATATTTATGATTAAGTGTTGAATTATCTTTAATTTTTGTGTAGACAATAGCGCCAACCAACCAACCTCTATTCATCATGTTAAATGAATAACAAACCAAAAATCAATAATTTGTGGCATCCTAAAGTGAAAAACAAAGAAAATGAAGAACTGACTATTCTCTACTCCCTGGGTTTGTTCCATCAGTCAAAAAGAATGCGTCTAACATTTACATCTTGTATCCCTGTCTTTGACATCAGTCCTGCAATTTGTTTTTCTACTAGGAATATAACTAATACAGTGGAAGCATTTTCTTTCTGTCTCAAATTTTAAATAGTAAATGAAATTATTTAGCATCATATTAGTTTGATTTGGGAAAAAGGCGACAGGAAGTTGCTTCTTCTGGGGATGGGGAAGGGAACTTTGAATTTATTTTAAATTTCATCAGATATGGAGACTTTTGCATCCATGAAAGAATGAGTGGCTTTTGCTGAGAAAATTTCCTTGGTAGCAGCTCCTGTGGTGCTACATTTTGGATTTGTGATCGAAACAGTGCTGATAACTCAGGAATGCTTCAGCTACTGCTGAACAGAGCCTGCAGAGTGTCAAGGGCTTCCTGTTTCTCCCACTCTCCTCCCAGCTTAAGTTAGGAATGGGACATTTCTTTCGATTTATCCAAAGGGATGTCCCCTACCACATGGAAGTAATGAAAATTTCCTGTTTAGAATTGCTTTTAATTTTGCGTTTTTCAGGTATCAAGCAGAAATTTCTGTAATTTTTACAAAAGCACTTATTCTGCGTGAACGTAGAACATACTGTTTTGCATGTTCTCCTTTATCATTTGCCAAACTCTGTGTTGTCACACATTAACCAATATTTTCCTACTAACCAATATTTTCCCTGGTCTGCCAAATAAATAAAAAATGGGCATTGCCTTTCATTACATCAGTGAAGCAAAACCATTGCGATTTTGAACCAAGCATTTACCAGCAGAGCTTCAAATCAGTTCATCGATCTACATCTCTGTTTCACAAATATTTTCAGGCTCATTTGGCAAATTCTGATGTTTTCTGACATAAATTCTTTGGGTACTTTGCAACATTAAGCTTCTCTTTTATGATGTATTTCCATTTGCAATATTTCCTGTGGAGAACACATTAAAAGCACTGACTTCATCCAGAGTGAAAGAGTAACATCTATTCTTTTACGAAACAGCAAACATCTGAATGTTGACAGTATATAAATAGGGGAAAACTAAAGGTAGTGGAAGATGATACCTTGCAGTAAGCCATTGCTAGAGAAAAAGAAATAATCTGTAGAACACATCCTAATTTATGGTATATTGATTCAATATAAAGACAATCGTAGTTGATAGTGCAAATATCTACACTGTCAAGAGCAAACAGAGTGCATTTCATTGCTACCCAAAATACAGAATGAGTCAAAATGGATTACAGAATCATTGCCATTACCGTGGAATGGAACTCATTTAGCAGTTGATATGAAACTTGTTATGAGGTTGTGAGAGATTTGGGTTGTTTACAGTAGAAGACATAATGAAGTTAGGAAAGGAAAAATAAAGAAAAGTTGCGCAGTTTATGCATCAGATTATATAAAAAAAAAACCAAAACCAACTCAAAAATAGAGTTTAAGCCTTCTCTTCAGATAATATCATTGACCACCTTCCCTGTTTTTAACCAAAAAAATCTTAAAATGCAAACCTGCTTTCCTATAAAACTTATGAGTCGTTAAACCTGAACGTATGAATTAATTCTTTTGAGAACAATTTGCTTAACTTTTTTTTTTGTCTTACTAGTAGAAAGATTTGAATTAAAAATCATACCTTTGATTGGCAATTGTACTGCTATTTATCATCTTTTAAGGCACTGAAATTTAATGGCCTGGGCATGTCTCTTTTAATAACCCCTAGAACTTCTTGGCTGCTGACCCTCGTTCTGAGTGAGCCCACATCCAAACCAGCTGGCCTGCAAGCCATCACTAAATGCCAATGATAATCTAATGCAGGGAAATACAACATTTTTTCTTTTTTTTTTTTTTCTTTTCAGTAGAATAATGGGGTTGTGGGTCAGAGTTTGAACTGCTAGACCCCTGCAATTGGAATAATATACAGTCATTTCTTTCTGACCCTCAGTTAATATCTCGCTTGAACAGCCTCCAGATGGTCACCCTGACTGGTGAATGCTCTATACCCCAGGAATTCACAGTCATGCACCACTTCATAGGCAGCTGTTAGCACTGCAGGTTAATTTCATAATTCTATAAATACATTTCCAGCAAAATACCTTTTCCATCTCGTGGCACAACTGCTTTTTGGATGGGGTGGTTGAGGGAAGACCAGAAATGTCATTAAGTCAGCTTTCACTTTGCTCTCAATCCTGGCATAGCTTGGGCTGGAACGGACCTTTAAAGGTCTTCCCTGCCATGAGCAGGAGCAACTCCAACCAAACCAGGTTGCTCAGAGCCCTGTCCCACCTGGCTTTGAATGTTCCCAGGGATGGGGCAGCCACCACCTCTCTGAGTAGCCTGGGCAAGCGTTTCAGCACCCTCAGAAAATGCTTTTTCCTCATATCTTGTCTGAATCTGCCCGTTTTTTAGCTGAAAACCACCACCCTTTGCCCATTGCTACAGGCAGTACTAATAAGTCTGACCCCAACTTTTTGATAAGCATTGAAAGGCTGCACTAAAGTCTCCCTGCAGCCTTTTTTTCTCCAAACAAAACCACCCCAGCTCTCTCAGCCTTTGCTTTTAGGATAAGAGTCGTACCCCCTCTGATAATTTTGTAGCCCTCCTCCAGAGCATTTCCAACAGGTTCCGTGTCTCTCCTGGACTGAGAACCCCAGAGCTGAATCCAGTGCACCAGGCTGGGTCTCATGAAACCAGAACAGAGCAATCCCAAGGTCGTATTTAGTGCTATCATTACATTGGTTAAAATAACTGGAACAAAACAGCTCTGATAAAAGTTTTTCAGCCATAAAGTTAAAATATCTTTTACAGCCAGAATGGTTATTTATAAAATTCTGGGTTTTTTTTGTGAAGCAGCACATCCCAGTATTCCTCAAAGATTTGAGATAATTAGCAGCACGTTATCTATAGGAGTCACATCTATCCTTTAATATAAATTGTTGCCTATAGTTAAATTATAATTACTGCATGTGTTTTACAATAATGCTTTTTGTCACACATCTGGCCACCAGGGTGTTTTTTAATATTGCCAAGTGCTTAGCTTCTTTCCCCTATATCTGGTATAAATATAGCTCTCTTTAAATGGGCTGCACAGTTATTATCCTGTCATTATGAATAATTGCACTCTATAATTTTAAAGACAAAAAGGATATTGATCCAAAAGGAACATCCCCCTGGAAGCAGCAGCTCTGCTATTTTGAGACTGCACGTTGCTTTCTGATCTGCCTTATCATTTATTAAAAAAAAAAAAAATTAAATCTGTAGCTACATCTGTTTTTTTTGATAGAGTTATGGCACGATCAAACAACAAAGCCAAATATAGATACAAATGAGGATTTCTTCTTCTGATTACTGTGGCTTTAACAGTCCCAGAGTGCAAGAATTCTTCATTAGATGTGGCAGACAGAATTGACTTGCTGCCTGTACTGGGACTGATTGAATTCCTTGGTAAATTGAGGCATCCTGGTGACACCAATCATGTTTTACCCCTGAGCCCTTAAAAACTGGTTTATTTAACCGGAGGAGGAGACCAAAGGTGCAAGTGCACCTTAATATAGAATGTCTAATGATAGATGTAATGATTAGACTTCAGATTTTATTTATTTCTCACTGTTCTGCCAAAGTCTATAATTTCATAGCATTTTGGAATTTTTTTTTTCTTTTATCCTACCCTTTAGTTCATGCATGAAATTTTTCCTGGAATTCATGCACGAGACTTTTCCTGGGAGATTTCTGCAGACTGATCGTAAGTATTTCTCTAAAGTATATACTGTCCTACTGTCTTTTCAAAGCTTTTTCTCTCAGTTCAGCAGGGCAGGAGTTAAATTATTTTTAAGTATCCCCAACAGCACCTCATACTAGGACTATGGATGTTTTTTTCTGAGTATGTAATGTGCCACACAAAGTTCATGAGTGCAGTCTGCTGAACTCTGAAATTAACTTGAAATTGTCCCACTTTTGCAGACCTGTCCCAGGGGATTGTGTTTCTGAGGCAGGAGAGGATGAGGACGGGAAGCTCTTCCACGGCAGAACGAGATTCAGACTGAGTATTTCCAGCAGTGGGCAGGGATTAAAGATCATGAACCTGACAACCTATTAGTTTTTGGTTTCACAATCTTTTGAATGTGACATTTAGTATTCATTTAGTATTTAATGGAGGCTGCCGTAAAAAATTAAGGATATTTCTGATTTTCTGCCTTATTTACCCCCTGGGATAAATAAGAATGTGTACAAAAGCATTAGGGAAAAATGCCTCTGCCCACGCTTTTTAATAGGTTTTACGTATCCACACATATTTCATTGTCTTCAGGGTTGACAGCAGATCCACCTGCTCAGAGTGGTTGCTTTGTATGGAGCAGAAAGAAAAGCACTTTTTTTTGATGAGAGCATATTAGAATATAGACCTATATGAAAAATCTTTATTTACATTCTATTAGATCTGACATATACAGTACCACAGAAACTGGTTTCTGAACTTACATTGACTTTATCCTTTGACTTAGAGCCACCTTTGGTAACAAAAGTTTGCATCTCATGCTGGAACTGAATCATAGAATGATTCCTAAAAGCCTCAGAAATGCAAACCACCAGGAGAAAAACTCTCCACCATCTGCAGGAAGTAAAAGAAGTGTTTGAAGTTATGTATGAAGTTATGTATGAGCACTTTTCGTAAAATATATCTACTGGAGTTAAATTTAAAATAAACATCCTAACACATATCCAGCTGCACCTTCCCACAGAGGCTCTGCCCCTGTCCTGCAGCCTTGTCCTTGCTCTGTGGTGAGGCTGTGGCACATCTGGTGAGCCCAGGGTGGTTTTGGCCACAGGCTGAGATGGCTCCTGCTTTCCTTGCAGCCCAGAGTCCTGCTTCACCTCTGCCAGTGGTGAGTTGATGGTGCTGGCTTCACTTTGTTTGAGTACCTTTCTGTCAAAGCATGAAAGGGAAAATAACTTCTCTAGAGTCTCAGCCGTGGGAAAGCAGAATAGAATGAAATCACTGAAACTGTCCTTATTTGTGTAGCCAGAAAGTTTCTGACTGCAGCCAAAAATGTTTTTCCTAGAGCTACGGGAGGCAAGATGACTGTGCTTCCTACTGTAGAAGTTAAATTTAGAAATAAAACTTTAAAAAGCTTAGAATAAGGGCGTGCCCAAATTTAAGATAGGGTAGAGAGTTAGGCAAGCACCACCCATGTGAAATTTAACAAAGGTCTTCTTCAGACTGGAGAAAAGAAGGCTGAGAGATGACCCCACTACGGTGTACACCTTCCTCGTGGGGGAAAGTGGAGGGGCAGGTGCTGCTCTCCTCTCTGGTAACCAGCAACAGGACACCAGGAAATGGCATGAAGTTGCACCAAAGGAAGTTCAGGTAGGACTTTGGGAAAAGGTTCTTCGTCTTGAGGGTGGTCTGTGCCTGGAACAGGGTGGAACAGGCTTTGCAGGGAAGGGCTCATGGCACCGCACCCGTCCAAGTTCAAGGGTTGACAGTGTTTTTAGTCATTTGGATTAACTTTGTGAGGAGCAGGGAGCTGGATTTGATGGTCCTTAGGGATCACTGGCTTGAGATCTTGCACAATTCTGTGAGTCTCTCAGTGAAATCACTGTCTGTGGCTTCGAGGTTTTTAAACAGTGGGACTCACAACTGAGGTAAAATGGTTTGCACATTTGGAACTTCATAGATAACAAGATGTTGATAGTTCTCTGGTATTCAGAAAGTAATGATTTAGCAAGTTTTCCCCTTGTTTGCTGTGCACAACCTCATTTCATCTCAGAGTATTGGTCTCAGTGAGCCTGCGGGGTGAAATGGATTAGTCTTGTTATGGTGCCTGCCACACGACTATGGAGATTTCTTTCCCATACATGATTTTATCTTAATTGTCTTAATGAAATGGAGATCACTGTCGCAGATTTAAGATTTCTTTTCTGCCACTTCTACAGTATATTCCCTTTCTTCTCTTTGAAAGATCCACATCAGTTGTTTGCATGGTTGGGATGTGCCTCATACTTGGACTTTCAAAGATTTTTTTAAACAGCAGACTACCTAGAGCTGTTAGATACTTTTTCCTCTGTTTCTCCCACAAAAGGCAATATTAATTAAGTAGAGTGGACAGGTTTATTGGGCTAGGAGAATTTGTGATGTGCCTGTGTTTGCTGGGTGATGTTGTAATGATCCCTCAGCCAGCCCTGGGAGTTGGTGTACCTCCATGAGTTAAAAGCGTGTCAAGCATCAACATTAACCTCACTTTTAGAGGTAGTGCACTCTTAAAAAGACTAATTGCTTCAGGCTTGGTCTGCTCTTGCTACAGTGCTACTGTGTCCTGGAGCTAATTGCACACTTAATTAATTCATGCTTGAACAACAGCTGTGAATAAATATTTCTTTTCTTGTTTCCTCTGAAGAGGTTCCTCTGATGGTGATGCTCCATCAATGTCCAGTCCTGTGCAAAAGGCAGAAGAAGAGCCCTACATTGACACAGCAGACTGGTGCTAGAGCACCCCAGTACAGGCATTTTGGATTTAAATCCCACTTCTGAGGAAACACAAGGCTACATTCTGGGAAAATCTTTCCCTTGTGAAGGAACAGCCGTGTTTTAGAGCCAATCCTTATTAGTCAGAAAAGTCACACAGTTCTCTCTTCAACTGAAATATTTTCTCTTACTCCTTTTGAAAATGGTATATTATGTACTAAAGGCGCTGCACATCATCCTTCTGAAGGAAAGGGCACTTTTTTCCCCCTTGAAGAAGGAATTTGGATGCCCATCTATAAAGAGAAGCTCAAAGATTTTTCTCTCGTCTTGAGATTTATGTCCAAATCCCTGAAAGTGTCTCCGGTGCTCAGAACTCTTTTTTTGCAGACTTTTCAGAAGTAAAGTGGCAGATCCCTTCCTCATTCACTGGTCCACTGTGAATCTTGCAGTTACTAGTGTGGTTACTAATTTTGTTTTAGAAACGTGTGCCTTCTGTAAAAAGGTGCCTTATCTCGTCTTGACAACACGTATTCCTTCGACGCTCAAATCCCCACTTGTGAATTTAGGCAAGATTTCCAAATACACTCCCAGGACTGCTTCCCCTTGGTCATGGGAAAAGCTTTGTGCTCCAGACCTTTCATCAAAGAGCTGCCTCCACGGGGCTTTGGAGACTGTTGAATGTGCAGGGCTCTTTGTGGATAATTGGACAAGTCTTGTTCGATTGTACTCCAAACAATGCCAGGGAACCAGGCAATAGAGAGAGGTCGTAGGAGCATGAAAAGATGCATGGAAGAGCTGACTTTCACAGCCAGTACAGTAGGGTGACTTGAAATGGGAAAATTCGCCTACTGAATCAAGGAGATAATGCTGCTATTCATTTGTGCAGGGCCTTAATCCTTCCTGCGTCCTTATGAGATGCCTCCTCTGGCATGACTTCTATTTCTCTCACATGTTATATTTTTAAAAGTAATTTTGCTCCGAAAAAAGTATTATCCAATTTGGTCAGAACAGGGGAATGACCAGAATAAATATCAGGTAATATTTTTATGTGGGAAAAGTACTTTACTTGTTTATATCTAAACTAAAAAACCAAATTTGTCCCTACTACTTTAAGGCAATTCAGATTGTGTATTTTCTTAACTGCCTGGTCAGTCTTAATTTTTGTTTTTTTACTGAAAATAGAAGCTGCATTGCCTTCATATCTGCAAATAATCTACAAACGCTGGGACATCTCAAAGGCGTTTGTGATATTTATTTTCTGCTTCAAAAGAAGACAGATATTCTACCAAAATAAGAGATTCAGGGGATACCTTGAAGATCAGATAATGAATTTCTTGTCAAAAACAGTACAGAAGAGAGGGTGGAAAAATGAAATTCATTATTCATTATGGAAAGCTGTAGTATTTGTGACTATTCATGTTATAGTTCAGTAAACACTCTGATCGGATAAAGTGTTCATTTTACTTGTGAATTTGGAATAAACTCCAGAAGATAAAGCACAGAAATGAACTAAATAGAAATGTCCTAGATGCTCCTGAATCAGATAGTCTGAATATCTGATAATCAGAATATTGACATCGAGGAATGCACGTCTTTTAAATCAAGATAGAATACCTAAGGCAATTTTTTGACACAAAAAGAATAAAATCAGATAAGTCTAAATAGTGTGCTTAATGAAATCCTTTATGTTTTTAAACCACTTTTTTTTCCCAGCAATTTTTATCTCAACGCTCCTAATTCAGAAGGAGCAAATAAAATAGATTTTATGGCTTGAAAATTTCCTCTCTCTGTTTGTCAAAATCCAGTCTGAGGGTACTTAAATACTGTCCAGGCAGGCACAGAGCTTCATCCCAGCTGTCTCCTCAGCAGCAAGGAAACAGCTTATGTAATCCTGCCAGCGTGCTGGAAATTGATGCCCACCCTCTGGTACTCCTGTGGCACTTGCTGTCACCAGCTGAGAAAATGCAGTAAAGTGCAGCTCACAAAAACAGGTACAGAAAGGATGGTGACAAGCCAAGACACTCATCACAAGATGCTCTGCAAAAGGTAAAATCTCTTTCTGAGAGCTCCAACAAGGGCCTCCACCATCCTTGGGGCAAGAATGAGTACTGGCACCAAAAGCAAGGGTTTTGGAGGTGGGCATTATTCCTTACAAAGCTTTTCTAAGTGGGCATTACTCAAGAGAAAGTTACTGTTTTTTGACTCTTTGAATACAGCTGCTTTAGTGGTCAAGAGGTGAAATCCCTTATTTGCAGGTTATGATTCCCAGTGCTCATTATCAGGCCTCTGGGTGAGTTTTTGGAGCAACCCAGTGATTTGTAAAAGGTCTTAAAAGCATGAAAGAGGACACAAGATGTTTTTTCTACCCATGGAAAAGTAGACTTTCTCTTTTTTTTTAAGTCATGAGACCTGTGGGGCTCCTCTGCGATGTGGTGCTGGGAAGGGCAAAGGAAATTGTGCCCTCCTGCTCTGTTCTCTTGTTTTCACTGGAAAAAGAGGGAAAAACCCCAGACTTATGGGCTAGGAGGAAGGACTGATTGTCAAATTTTCATTCTTTACTTATTTCTAAAGTGTAAGTCACACAACATGCAGGCAGAAATTTTTTTTTTTTCTCATGTTGCTGTGCAACCCATATGGCTTTCTTATAATAATAATAAAAAAAAAACCAACAAAACCCTTTTATTTTGACACATACCTGGAAACCCACAAAGCAAAGATTGTTGCTAAGTATATAAGGATACAAAAGCATTTGCAAATGTGGGTAAAGAAATAACTTTTTCCCCCCACAATGCCTTTTCTTGCACCAAAGCTAAAAGGAGAACATTCTCTGAGGACGTTTTGGGAGGGATCTGAGATGCTCTCTGTGTGTGAATATTTTTTACTTTGATAGACAAAAAAATAAACACAATTTCTTTGCTTTCAAGGACATCTTGCTCACGGGGAAGCCCTGCCACCTGCCAGCAAGAGATGTGGGAACCATCAGGACACAAGAAAAATCAGGCAGAATCCCGCTGCTGCAACGTTAAGAGGGAGTTTCCCAGCGAAACAAACGCCCCTTGGGAACATCAGGTGCTCGAAAAAGGTGAGCTTTTACTGGCACATTGTTGCCATGAGGCAGCATGACAGAAATGTACAATATAAACAGCCAACTGAGCATGGGGTGGTGATGGAACAGGCATGAAAAGAGCAGCAAAAAGGGAGGAAGGAGATACCTAGAACCACATGCAGTGCATGTGACAAAATCCTGGAGAGAGCTCTTGTAGGGCTCACATTTAGTCAAGACATAATAATTTTTAATGGGGCAGTTTTTCCCTCCTCTCAGTCTGTTGCTGCCCTTTGCTGTTCAGCTGGTGAAGACTGAGCCCTCCTGCCCTGTTTATGTTACGCATTTATTTAATAATATTTTTCGGAATGAGATGGGAAGGGATTCAAATGACAAGTGCTTTTTTTGTTTTGTTTTGCTTTTATTTCCATGTGGCTGTTTATGCTCCATGTGAATGTAAACTGTTGGCTGTACTGCTGGATTTTATAACTCAGATGTCCTAAGGAAGCATTAATTAAAGTATAATGCTGCCTTTAATAAATTCTCACCTCAGGTGTCTTAAAAAACGGAGGAAAGAAGGAAGGAAGGGAAGGAGAGAGAGAAAGAAGGAAAGAAAGGAAAGGAAGGAAGAAAGGAAGGAAGGAAGAAAAAGAAAGAAAGAAAGAAAAAGAAAGAAAGAAAGAGAAAGAAAGAAAGAAAGAAGGTAAAAAACCCCAAAACAATACAAAAAACCCCAAAGCAATCTGTCAGGTCAGAAGCACATTGATAAAGCTGCATTATCCACTATGACAGCTCCTCCCCAGCCAACATTTTACATTGCTATGATAATTTGCTCCACAGAGCAAGCACGGGGGCACATACGGCATCTCGCTATTCCTTTTGCCTTCTTGGAGTCAGACCCTGCTATCACAGGTGCATTTCCTGGCTGCATCCTCCATCTGTGTAAATGAGCACTGGCACCATCCTCCCCTTGGGACCAGCTCACCACCTCTTCCCTGCAAATGGTGTGCAGTGCAAAGGACTCCCCTGCAACACACGGCACTTCCACCCTGCTGCTCTCAGTCGGTTGTGTGAGCAGCCTCAGGTTGCCTGTAATTGTCCAAATGCACATTTTACAGCTATCCTGCAATTAGTTGCAGCTTAGTGTGCAATTAAAGGTCCTTCTGCCAGGTGCTCTCCCATCAGGGCCGTGCTCCACCAGCCAGAGCAGCGAGGCTTTGGGAGCCCTCTGGCTTCTCACATCCTGCTCGCGGCAGATACCTGCTCTCGCTGGCATTTTCCTCGCCACCAGTGAAGGAGAGATCATGGGCACACATGTGCCATGACAGGCCTTGAATAATCCATGCAGCCTTCTCACACGTGGCCTGCTCCGGGGTCTCCATCCGTCCTCCCCCCGAGGGCTGTCTGCTGCACAGACAAACTCCTCTGCAGGAGCATTTTTGGCTGATCAGCAAACTCTGGAAACTACAGCAGGCAGAGTTAGATCCCGAACACCACCCTGTTCTGGCAGGAACGTCTGTCGGGGGTGTGGCTGTGACATGAAGGACTGGGCAGAGTTTTATTTTCAGGGAGGTGGCTTAGGCAGCCACCCCTGCTGACCGCATCGCCATCCTCTGCTTCTGAAGCCTTCACCTGAGCCGCGGATGATGAAGCACCACGGTTGTTTTGGAACATGCCTGCAGCTCCATTGCTCTCAGTCTGCATTCAGCAGATGTGGATTTCTTAATGAAACACGCAGTGGGTGGATCAGACAGACAGGACATGATCAGTTTGCTCCTGACCTCAGGCTGCCTGTTGGTTTCTCAGCAGCAGAGCTATAAAAGCTACAACATCTGCCCAACATGGGAGCAACCCTTTATCCAGGAGAGCCACTGATGATTTGCCAAGCAGAAGTGCATTTCTGCACTGGGTTACAGGATATTTGTGCAGCCCATTCTGCAAACTGAGGCGACCACTTTGCTCAGCTCAGTGTAAAATAATGCTGCAAGTCTGGCTTAGGCACAGCTTTTGTGTTCCTTTTCTGCTGCAAACTCTAACGAAGCTGTGTGGCTGTATAAACACACACATCCTCTATGTATAAACTCTGAAGTCTCACTATGTTCCACAGAAATAAGGATTTACTCTGTGCTCCAGTTCTGTCCTTTGAGGCTGAAGAATAGTCCTCTCAGAACAGACAAATCATCAAATGCATCAGATGCTTAAAAATGGCTGATAATGGATCAATTAAAATGCTGATTGCTAGAACCAAGTCCTGAAAGTGGCTATAAACATTTCTGTCTTCAGAAACTTATGCTACCCTTACAGTGATCAAATCTGGAAGTCGTAAAACCAAAACACAGATACTGCCAAATACAGCGATAATTGTCTTATAAATCTAACATTCTTCACAAGAAAACAACATATCTCCATGACTCAGAGTGTCAAAATCCTGCCAGCAGTTGTTTGGGTGTTTCAGCCTGTTGTCTGAATAGGGAGAGAGGCCTGGTGATCGTTTTGGCAGTGACAGTGGATATGCACTGTTGATTTTGCATATCCAAAAGCAATCCATATCTTAATGATTACATGCAGCAGCACATCTCTGAAAACCACCTCCCCCCTGGAAATATCTTACAGATTTTGATTCTGAAAATATTTAAAGATTCATGTGTGTGTATGAATAAATACTCCATGAGTTTTAAGAGGAGGTAAGGAATATTGGAGAAGAAATGTTTGTTAAAGATTATTAGATCCAGGTCCAACTCAGAAATATCTGAGATACCTGCTTCCTCTGCTGGGATCTGAATACAATGTTGTCTTCTAAGGCAATGGACCAGTGAATGCTTCTCTTTATGGTTTTGGGGAGGATTTACAGCAAATGAATGTCAAGCACCAAAGCACCAAGAAAACCAAAGTTATTATTTTTGCTGCTGCATAAAGAAATGTGTACCCCAAGAAATATAGTTGAGTGTTTTTTGAACTCCAAAGAATTTATGAAGTGAGAGTTCTGAATGACCTCTCACGCTTTCAGTGGGCCTGGGGCATATCTGCCACTTCAGAAGCAGCCTGCCCCAAACGCTGCTCAGAAACACGAGCCTGCATTTGCCTATCTGTGATGTGCACACATTTTCGTGATTTCTCAGGCAGCAAACTGGCTCTTTTCTCGTATAATTAGTGTCTCCTCATATCAGTTAAGCAAGCAGATGGTCACACAGTTTGTACACACAGATTTCCAAATGTTCCTAGTGTTTGACTCTTGTTGATGGCCACAATCAACAGCACCAAACAGAATCCTCTCCAAATTGTGATAAAGCAAAATGACCATTAAGTTGGATCAAAGGCAGTTATTCATTTAGGTTTAGTGGAGGGTTCATTACAGTCATTATAGTAATACACATGATATTGCATAAATACGAGCACTGTGCAACAGCCGAATTCTGCAGAAATTCAGCCAAAGGAGCGTGAAAAAGCTTCAAGTGAGACATCACACAATGAGACTTGCCCAGCTTGGGGCATGTAATTTGCTGGAGTAACAGGGTAGTGGTGAATACCATGTGGCAGCTGCTCTTCATAAAGTATTTAAGCATGTGGGAACACACTCAGGGATGCAAGAAATCACCTGTGTCCAGGTCAGGTTTGTCATGTGGAAAAACAGTTGTGTTTGGGAATAGCTCTTTTGTGGATAATTCAATCATTTTGCTTTTTGGAGTTTGAGGTAAACTTATTTCTGTTTCCAAGGCAGGTAACTCCATAGTTTTATCTTGGTTTAGGGGTACTGCATATAAAAAGACATTTGAATATCATGCCAGTAGTTTGTAGGTGAGTATATATCACACCCACTATATTTTGTTGGATTCATAAAACTCTTAACGCCCTAATAAAAAAATTCCCTTATGCGGTGTTTTCACTCTAACTCCCAGTACTTCTCCTTTGGAATCAATAAAAATCAAAGGGATTTAAGAACATAAGAAATCTTCCTCTTGGTGAGATCCATGGTCCATCTAGCCCAGAATGCCGATTTCATAAGTTGCGATATTATTTAGTGAGACCATATTTGTTCGATTTATCTCTTGGCTTCAACATTAACATAATGCATTAATAAATGCAATAGTGCTTCATATATGGTAGAGGACCCAGAAAAACCTTTAAAGAGGGAAGGCAGAATCTCTTCTGATTTTTCACCAGCTATTAATTCAGTAAAGGTACGAAGTTCAGGATTTAAAAAACACGTCTTCCCCAGGTGTGTCGGAATGGGGAAGTGGTTGCTGGAAGCACAAAGAAGCTGAAAACAGACAGCAAAATTATGAGAGAGAAAGTCCAGCTGCATTAACTGAGTGTCATCTGCCACTGGCAGCAAGTTTTATTTCCCTCCAGGGATGTGTGGTGAGCCTGAAGCATCATTATGAACTCCACGCACAGTCGGGGTCATGGTGATCCTGAAAGAAAATAATAAAAGTAAGTCAAGAGGTACAGCAGAGAGACTTTCCATCTTCATTCCCAGCAGGATTCCTTTCTCTTTCCCTTGTTAAAGCGTGGCCAAGGCATTACTTATTCTGACCTGTACAGCTGTGTGAGGCAGAGCCTGCTCTGAACTCGGACCCTGAGTGTACACACAGGCAACATGAACTGTCACTGCTGCTGTCAGTGCTGCTCCCCTTCCCTCTCTGAATCCCAAATGAAAGGATAATGCTCTTGTCCTCAAAGATGGTGGATATCCTAATATTCAATGATATTCTGGTATTCTTCATATTAAACTCCCCCCTGCCCCCCC
>VZRR01007493.1:218390-278429 GCA_013398015.1 Oreocharis arfaki | reverse complement strand
TAGGAGCTTTTTAAAGTATTTAATTTTCTTTCCTTTGTTCTTGCTTGAGAGAAAGGGAAGAGATAAGTACCTGATGGAATAATAATTTCCCCATCAGTGAATGATAGAAACATAGAATGTTAATGGTATGGAACATACCTTAAAGATCATCTAGTTCCACCCCTCCTGCCATGGGCAGGGACTCCTCTCACTAGATGAGATTGCTCAAGGCCTTATCCAGCCTGGCTTTGAGCACTGCCAGGGTTGTGGCCTCCACAACCTCCCTGAGCAACCTGTGCCAGTGCCTCACCACCCTCACAGTGCAGAATTTCTTCCTAATATCTGATGCAAACTTCCCCTCTTTCGATTTTTACCCATTGCTCCTTTTTCTATCACTACAATTCCTGGTGCAGGGTCCCTCTCTGCCTTCCCTGTGGGTCCCCTTCAGATGCTGGGAGTTTAATATCGGGTCCCCACACAGTCTTCCCCTCTCCAGAGAGATGATAAGGAGGATGTAGAAGAAAAGGATGAGATTGCAACTCCCTCGTGTTTAACCCCAGTGGAGAACACAGAGCCCAAGGGCTGCACGAAAGGGATGGTCAGATCAGGATGATTGGTGTAATTGTGGTAACATCACAACCAAAGATTGTGAAGGGAAACTGAAGCTGCTTTATTTCCTCTGCTTGTCTAAAGCAATTTTCCCCTATGCAAAGGCCGGTTCTAATAAAGACAGGTAGCAACGAGGAATGGTTTCATTAACACGTGATTCTGTGCTAGAAATGTTGTTTTGCCAAATGCTTCATCTCAGTGAATCACAGCGAGCAAAGTCTTACTGATTGTGTTGTCATCTGCTGTGAGAAAAGAGCAGCACACATGGCAGCTGGCGTCTGGCACAGTAACCAGAGAGTGAGCAGAGATGCTCCAGGGTGCTGTTTAGAGCAGAATATTTGAAATCACCTTTTGTAGGAGCTCATTGTCTCATCACTGCATCTTCAGGGAGAGCCAAACAAGACTCTAGTTACTGTAGTTAGTATAGCTACACCGCACTGGGAACACCCTTGAGACAAAATCAAATCAAATAAATAATCCTCCTTTTGCCACTGACTGAGAAGAAGCTGTCTCATGGTGTTGGTGTTTTCAACCACAATGATTTTACCTACGTGTGTGACCAGTGCCAGGGTCTGGTCACACTCCTTCACATGATGTGGTGTACAAGAGTCACCTGTTTTCGGTGCTTCAGACAGTGGAAGAATTAATACTCATGAATGTCAAGAGAGCAGTTATATAACTGTACAATCATATGAGTGATGAACAAAAATTAGAACTTTAGCTGTTTTTCCACTCTACATCACACAGAAAATCCTTTTCGTTTTTGTGATCCAAATTTGCTTTGCATCATGCTCTTAGCGCGTTAAGCTTTCAATCAATCTCCACTCAGACACCTACTCTTATCAATGATGAACAAAACTGCAGTTTCAAGAAGTCAGAAATGTCTAGCAGAATCGCATTGTGCACTTCTGAAAAACCTGCAATACTTTTTAGGCTTTGGTTTGATACTTTTTGTTTTGCAGCAATTATTAAGAAGAAATTTTATATTGTTTCAGGCATTATGCACATCATTACTGCAAAGGCAAAGATCTCAGGATGGAAAAATCTGTGCTGCTAAGTTCTCCAGAAAGTCTTCTGTTGCATTTTATCAGAAGCCATGTTTGTAAAAGAATTTAAAAAAAAAAAGAAAAGAAAAGAAAAGAAAAAAAAGAAAAGGAGAAAAGAAGAGAGAAAAGAAAAGAAAAAAAGAAAAGAAAAGAAAAGAAAAGAGAAAAGAAAAGAAAAGAAAAGAAAAGAAAAGAAAAGAAAAGAAAAGAAAAGAAAAGAAAAGAAAAGAAAAGAAAAGAAAAGAAAAGAAAAGAAAAGAAAAGAAAAGAAAAGAAAAGAAAAAAGAAAAGAGAAAAGAAAAGAAAAAAGAAAAGAGTGAATCTCATGCTTCAGAGTTTAAGGCAAAGTGCAATCATTTATCACAAAGATAATGAAATGGATGATTTTTTGTGCAACATTGCCAAGTTCCAGGGCCTCTCCCTTTCCCTGGGTCATTCAGAAATGCCTTTTATTGAGTGTGATGTACATTTTTGAGCACCCATTTAAAAAACCCTTCCTAAGCTCCCACAGCAGGTTGGAGATCCCACTTTGAGCCGCAGCTCCAGTGCAGATGAGAGCCCATTTTCGTGCCTGAGATTCCCCATCAAGGGAAGTGCCTGCCTTACTTGAGCTGTGGGGGGAGCCAGGATGGGATCATTGCAAGCAACTGGAGAATTTCAGCTTCAGGGCAAACATGAAGTCAGTGTAATCACTTCATAAATTCACAACAGCACCTAAACAGCTCCAGGAACTGTAATAGAAATGTATTCCCAAGGTCACCACACCGTTTTATGAGCTCTCCATCTTTTCCTTTAGGAAGTCAAGGGAAAAATGGAGACCCATTTAGTTTTTGCCATAATCCCATTCCAAAGTTTAACTGTGTGACCCAGCTAGAATCAATCTCGGCATAAATACATCTCTTAAGTCTTGAAGGTGCCCGCTGAAATCAGGCGATCCAACATCAGCTCCCAAATTCCCAAAATCATGAAATGTGTACATTCAAGGCGAATAATGTTACAATAAAAACCTGAAATTATTAATATCCATTAGCTCTATTAAATCATGACGAACTGAGTGAGGCATAGATTGCAATTCCCTATTTGTGAATGAGCAGTGAGAAGCAGGCATGTGCTGCAGGCACTTCATAGTGGACCAACAGGCAATTAAAATGTTTTTGGGGAAAAAAGTATTTTGAAGTAGAATGAAAACAAAGAATTACTGACTTGCATTTCTTGGAGGAAAAGAAAAAAGAAAGAAGAAGGGGTGGCAAAAAGAGGTGAAACCTCATATGTTGGTACTAATCTTTATTGGGCTTTGCCTGTGAACAGAAATTAATGAGGTAGGAAAGAAGCTCAGTGTTTCAGTGCTGTGGGACAGTTGCAAACCCTCCAAGCAGGTGGGTCATCAATATTGAGATTAAAGTCTTGGATGACCTAGCAGGCTTCAAAAGAACACCTCAAAGAGGTGAAAAAAAAATCATTCAGTAGTTGATCCAAGCAGCTTTGGGGGCACAAAAGTCCTGAAGTAGTGGAACAGAGGCGACAAGTGATGCAAAGATGCAACTGAGATTCTTTCACTGCTTATTTGCTAATTAGCTGGTTCTAAGCAATGTGACAGGGCTCTAAAAAAGCACATTTCAGAGTAATGTTAGGCATTCCTGCTTCAGGATTTCAGAGCCACGTGCCACTGTCTGTTCCACGGGCAGTAGGAGGGAGTATTCCTGCAGGACAGACCCTTAACGCCTACTTAATAATTCCCACATTCCACCCCTGCTGTTTTGCATTAGTTTCAATTTATTATACATCATGTTTAAAATTTAGGCACTGCAGATGGCTCTGACAAAGGGCTTCATCACGTTCATGTTGAATCGATGGCTAATTAATTGACTTAATCTACTCGCTTAATTTTGAACGGTAGAGCCTTGAATAAAGATTGACTTCCCCTGCGTGGACATTTATACGGCTTTGACATTTGCTGTCTGCCTATCCCATCTAATAAAAATATGCCCTTCAGATGAAATGCTGAGTCGTTATAACAATAACAATAGCTGTTAAAATTATATCCAGTGCGTTTCATTAGCACTTGTCTCAACGAGACCCTCTGAAATAAATTGACATTGCCCTGTACTGGAGAAAGAAATTCACTGATTTTTTCAAGGTTAATTCATGGAATGAATTGAGGGCCAGGTCTTGTGAAGCCCACTTTGATTGTCAGGATTTGGACTCTGTTTCTCTCATGCCTGTCTTTGGTTTGACAGTGAAGAGGATGGCAATGAGTTTGACAGCGGGCCAGTGAGTAAAAGCTAAAGTATTTTGGTAAACTGAACGGTAAAATACACCCTGCAAAAACATAGAGTTTGGAAAATCTCTTGAAGCATGGAGTTCAGTCACTTGCCTGATTGATGTATGATGATCATACAATGATGTATGATCTGCCATAAAAGTGTTTATTTCTTTTATTGAATACAGGGGAATTTTCCACCGGTCTTCCTTAAAATGTTGCTGGCTTTTTGGGAACAGTTAACGAATTCCAAGCTTAAATACCATCATAAATGGATTTCCCTTTGTCCTTGTGCAAATATTGAGTAAAACATTGCTCCAGAGCTTATCTAGAACTTCTCTTACCTTTTGCCTTCTGAGGCACCTGTGGAGAGGATTTTTGTCTGATTTGGTATTTATTTTACAATTTAGGACAAGAAAATAATTCATCATCCATCTCCTGTATCCTGTGATGTAATTCCCTCGGGCATACTAACAACATTTCTGCATGTCTTCCAGTTTGATCTTCTTTTCCCTAAACCTCCAACAAAGACCAGTGTTCAAGAGTTTGTTTGTTTGTTTGTTTGTTTTTTTCCATCAAATACAAATTATTCACAGGTAGACGATGAACAAGCCTTTCTATTCCTCCACTATTTTTGGCTTCAAGTTTTGTAATATATATTGTTGTTGTTAGACTCCCAATAAAAGGCTTTTCTTTGATATCTTCATTCTGTTGGGAATTTCAGTTTTCAAAAGCACTGAGACTTCCCATGTTTCAGTACGTGATGGGTTTCCCGCAGACCTCCACAGCCTTTCAAACTCCTGTTTCAGATTATGGGTTCTGATGACAAGAGGGCTTACACAAATTAATAAAATGAAAAGAAATCCAGTGCCAAGCATAAGAAATTTGGTGTCCCAGCCTTGGAATTGAACAAAATGGTAGTGCAAAATCAAATAAAACACTTAATTGCCTTCAATCTCCTAATTTCTTTTGTTGTGTTTTGGTGCAAGCTTCATTTATATTGTAGACATTGTGGTTCAGAAAAAAAAAAAAAGGGAAAAAAAATAAAGAAAAAGCCTTTGATAATCTTTGTTTATTTGTAAATTTTTCCTTCGTGAGAGTTTCCAAGGCTTTCAGACATTGATTTAGATAGTAATTTTCTATCCATATACTTACAAAAAAATGGCTTATTAGGATCTTAGGTATTTAAACATATGACTAAACTCTCTCAGAGTGATTATAAGTGTTCATAAAATTTCTCTCCGGCTGAAATGCTTTTCAGAACTATTTCACTTGTTTTAAAGAGATTCTCTGGTTTGTTTTTTCTCTTTTTTCTGCTGGTGATTTGGTTTTTTTTTGCTTTTCTTTTTTCACGACAGTAAGTCATGACAATGTTAAAATGTAAATTGTAAAAGAATGATCCAGACTTAATCTTTTTCCCGGACTGCAGTCTTTATAATCTCACAGAATCTAGCTTCTGATATCTGGAGAAGTCGAAAATTTTCCTTACACTGGCCTGAGAGAATTGGATGACAAGGAATGTGAAAATCCAGTATCCAGGAATTTCCAAATACCTGAGGCAGACTTAAAAACCACATTATATATTTTCTTCCCGAAAAATTATAGTAGCCCTCTTGGTTATTTTGGATAGACTTTGCCCACTTTAATTTCTTCCTCCAATGGCAGAACTCTTACAAAGTTCTGAAATAAAAGATACCTGTTTATTATTTGGAAGTGACTGTCATGACTTTTGGTAAAATGAGAGGAAAATTCGTTAGCTCAATATCATGGGATTTTTTTTTTTTTTAACCCATTATTGTTTACCAGAGATGTTAGAGAGTTTAAGTTGCAAATAATAGAATATTAGTTCTGAAGACTAAATACGTGTCTAGCTTTGTCTTTTGGGATTTTTTTTGTCTTTAACTCCCACCACTACAAAGGCTGAAGGAAATGTGCCATTCATGGCTGATTTTGCATGCAAGGATAGGAGGAAAGATGTGTTGGGTTGTGATGCACCTTCTGAGGAGCCAATTTTTCATGTTTCAGATAAGAGCTCTATCAACATTAAACTATGGACTATAAATAATAAACATTTACAAACCTATGCAATTAAGGGTTTTTTGTTTTTGGTTTTTTTTTTTTTTCTGGTTTCCAAATGGCACAGTAATTGCAGGCTTTGGAGTAGGAGGAGGAGGAGGTTCAAGAAGTATTGAGGACTATGCACAAAATACTTATCCAAAATTATTCCATTCATGCTCTGCTGTCATTGGACAGCGGTAGGTTTAGAGGTATTTGATGTTGATTCAGAAAATGAAGTGCTTTTCATAATCTGTTATTTTCTGATTCTTTTTTAGAGGTGGGGCCTCTAAATACTGAGTAGATTTGTAGACAATAATTGGCAAAAAATATGAAGACATGTTATACATAAAATCCCTTAATTCTAGGAATTCTTTGAGAAGTTCTGGGTACAAGGAGGTACGGCAAGGCTACTAGCATATCACTTTCTGTTTTTTAATCAAAATATTAGTCCTACAATAATGTACTTTACCACTAATTCCTTCATCATAATTAGATAATCCATTTTAAAATATGAGCATTTCCTACTCAGGAAATAAAAGCATTATTTTTTTCCCAGATGGTCCAAAGGATTTAGGTAAACATCTTCTTTCAAAATACTTCTAGTGTTCATAATGTCACTGCATCTTTTTTTAAAAAGATCTTTTCCATCAGCTTTGACTTTTATTATCAGACAGCAGTCATGTGCTGAAAACTAGGCCAGCACAAATGAGAACAACCTTTTTTTTCCAGAATAGATTTCATATATTGTTTTAGGGACAGTATTTTCACACACTGTCAGAACAAAAACCTCTTACTGGATTATGAAAACACATGTGGCATTGACCTAATGTTTTTTTCATTGTAATTAAGGTACTGAGGCCAGTGGTATCAGGGCTTGGGCAACATTGAACACTTTCAAAAATCCATTTGGAATACACAGCCAAACTATGTAGGGTTATTCTAGACTATTCTATTAGATTATTCTATTTTTGGCCTATGTAATACAATGGCTTGTGCAGTTATTTTGTACTAGAGCAAATAAAAGCCTTAGATATGTGAACAATTACTTTGCTAACACCATCTCACAGCAAAAGGCAGCCTGCACTTAATAACAGCTCTTCAGAAAGGTGACACTGTGTTAATTAACACCATGGAGAAGAACATGAGGATGAAGTGTGGCTGCACAAGTCTGTCAAATAACGCGGTCAGAAAGCAGTTCAGCATCCACTCACTGAAGAAAATCATGATGCTTGCTCCATCACACTTATGGACTACACTCAAGAATGTAATTAATAAGATTAGTTGGCAAAAAAGGGTTTTAATAATAGAGTTATCTGTGCTCCTATGGAAGAATTCCCTAATTAAAAATGTAGTGGATTGGAACCATGCAGAGCATAAAGTTTTATTGTTTTTTTAAAGATAAACAGGATTAATTATACCATAATTATGACATAATTGATAATTTCATTTTTTCAAGGACATTTTTTGATGATATTGCTCCATTTAATCGTGCAAATGAATAGACAATATGTTGAATACTCACCTCAAATAATCCATATATATATATATTGCTAAGGAAAAAAAAACCTAATTAAGCTAACAAATTTTTAGTTATGGAGATATAAAAAGATCAAATCAAGTGATTTTTAAAGCATAAAAAAAAGCTTGGTAAAATTCCAAATGCAAATAGTCCCTTTTGTGCAGCGCTACTCCAGCATTTGTGTCCTATACATAAATGACTACCAAAGTTTAGCATGTTTTTCAAAAACTTGGAAACAAGAACAAGAACATTTGTTGTGCAATCATAAATTTTCCTAGAGAATAGTTGATTTTCTGTGGGAAAAGTAACTTTCTGAGAATTTTAAATAATAAATCATCAGCAAATTAATAATTTATTATTTTTAATAATAAATTAATTTTTGATAAGTAATTTTTTTAAAATCCTGGTGCTGAACAGCTTTATGCAGGGTTTTTTCAGATGCTGTGGAAACACGTTTGCCACAGGAATCTGCTGTTTTCTTCAAATATGAAACAAAGGTAAATCAAACCCAAGTGACCCCACGACAGCTCAAACTCATGAGCAGCAGGTGGCAGTAGGTTATTTATTATTTTCACACTGCTGCAGCAGATCTCTCTTCCTGTCTATCATTTACAGAAGTTGCAGAAAATACGTGCATATTAATTAATGAGCGGTCTAAGTCCTTTTTCATTGTTCACCTCTAACATAAGCATCCTGTCTCCTACTCCTCACACAGGGATTTATCAATCACAGGGAAGGTGATCTCTCTAATAATGTTCTACATTGTCAGAGCCACTTTATATGACTTTAAAATCCCTATTTGTTGCTACATTTTTGAGACAGATATCTGCACCTCTCTTACAAAGAACTTTTGGAAGCTGGAGGGATAATACAGGAGATGTCTCCAAGACCTAGGCATGGCATGCTGAGCATTAATGGCCAATGTCATCATCAGTTACATAGCACCACAGGATCACAGGATGGTTTGGGCTTGGAAGGGATCCCAAAGCTCGTGTTGTTCCACCCCTGCCATGGCAGGGACCCCTCCCACTGTCCCAGGCTGCTCCAAGCCCCAATGTCCAGCCTGGCCTTGGGCACTGCCAGGGATCCAGGGGCAGCCACAGCTGCTCTGGGCACCCTGTGCCAGGGCCTGCCCACCCTCCCAGGGAACAATTCCTTCCCAAGATCCCATCCAGCCCTGCCCTCTGGCCCTGGGAAGCCATTCCCTGGCTCCTGTCCCTGCAGCCCTTGGCAATTGTCTCTCTCCATCTTTCCTGCAGCTCCTTCAGGCCCTGCAAGGCCACACTGAGGTACCCCCAGAGGTTCTCCTCTCCAGGCTGGACAATGGCAGCTCTGGCAGCCTTTCCTGCCAGCAGAGCTGCTCCATCCCTCTGCCCATCCTGGTGCCTCCTCTGGCCTGGCTGCAGCAGCTCCAGGTGCTGCCTGTGCTGGGGCAGGGCTGGGGCAGCTCTGCAGGTGGGGTCTCACTGAGGGGCAGAGGGGCAGAATCCCCCCTGCCCTGCTGCCCACGCTGGGGCTCAGCCCAGCACAGGGGTTTGGGGTCCCAGCACAGGGGTTTGAGGTCCCAGCACAGGGGGTTTGGGGTGCCAGCACAGGAGATTTGGGGTCCCAGCACAGGGGGGGTTTGGGGTCCCAGCACAGGGATTTGGGGTCTCAGCTTGGGGGATTTGGGGTCCCAGCACAGGGGTTTGGGGTCCCAGCACAGGAAGGTTTGGGGTCCCAGCAGAGAGGGCTGTGGGGTGCCAGCACAGCAGGGGATGTGGGGTCCCAGCACCCCCAGCACCCCCAGCGCTCCTCCCAGGGCTGCTCCATCTGCTCATCCCCAGCCTGGATCCAGCCAGGGCTGCCCTGACCCAGGAGCAGCACCAGCCCCTGGCCTGGTTAACCCTCCTGAGATCCCCATGGGACCCTGCTGGGGATGCCCAGGTCCCTCTGGATGCCATCCTCTCACTGCCACCTCAGTCTGGTGTCACCTGAAGGTGTCTCAATTCCTCTATGTGCCATTAGTTCAGATATTGAATCACACTGGTCCGAGTACGGACCCCTGAGGGACACCACTGGCCACTGATGTCCATCATGACTCTGAGCTGTTGACCCCTACCTTATACGTGTGACCATCCAACCGCTTTCTTATCCATCTAACAGCCCACTCATTAAACCCGATTTAGAGAAGGATATTGTGAGGGACTGCAGCTGGCAGAAAGAAGTGACTGGAACTAATACATCTAAGAGGAGAGCAAAGACAGTATCAGTAATACGAGTATATTTGTGTGAATGATACCAATTCACTCTAAACAGCCCTGCCCAAAATTCCCAGTAATTTCTGGGAAATTGCAGGGCTGCTTGAGACTTGTGTCACAATGCTTTATGAGAGCATGCAATTGAACTATGGAATGGGGAAATAATGGTAGTCATCAGTAGCAGCTGCCTTCGCAATAAATACCCTTTTAAAGTCATGACTGCAGCAGGGAGAGCATTAGAGAAGCATTGATTTTTGCAGTGTGACATTCTAATTAGATAAAGAAACACAGAAACTTTTTGAGAGAATCATTTGAGCGTCGTATCATTTCAGGTGAACGTCTCTTCTCTGCAATTTTGGTGATGATGGAATTTTTCTTTGTGGCTAAAACTACTTAATTTCTTTCTCTTCTCTTTAATTGCGCGTGGCATCCTCTTTTGGTCACGGCTATGTGAGTGGAGGAGAATTTTAAAGAATTTGCAAAAGAGTGTCCAAGTCACCTCTACCTGCTGACACACTCTCTGTTAGACTGAGTATGTGCCTCGTTCCTTGTAATAGAGGAAATTATGATCACTTTGAAAGAGATTCCAGTTAAGAAATATGCTCCTTCTAAGCTTTGGAGCACTTATTTGAATGCCGAATAAAAAGGCACAGTATGACTTTATGCAAAAAAGTTCTCTTTGGTACCAACTATTCTTCAAATCCGCATTTATGTGGGGCTTTTAAAGCCACATGAGAGTGCAGGAAACTCAAAGTTTCCTTCTGAACACTGGAAAAAATTTGACTCAGTACAAATATATATATTATTCTGATACTATGAGGATTGAAATGAAATTGGATGATAAGTTTAACACAAATAAGACTTTCTTCAGGCAGCTGTTCCACATAATGATCATCAAAGCACCTATAAAGAATATTAGAAATGGTTAATATATGAGGTACCATTCTAGTTACTCTCGATAATCTGTTTTTCATCTACCTGTGCAGCTATTGGCATAAAGGCATTATGTCATGCAAAAGTCTGATTTTACTACAATATCCTGGCTGTACAGTAACTACTTTAGAGATTCCAATTTTTTTTAGTAATACAGTTTAATGCTTGGTGAGACGGATTTGAATAGGCCTTGCTGCATGATAGCCTCTCTCATTTCAAACAGATAAGTGAGATGTAGGGCATTTACATTACTCAAGTTCATTATCTGCAAAAAGAAGAATTTAAAGTCCTTGATTCAGCCTAACAACCCACACTCAGACCGATCTACCTCGTTGAGTTCAGTAGTCACAAGAGAAGATTGTCACACGGGTGGGACCACTGCCAGCACTGAATCAGATCAGCTGGATTTGTCTCGTCCAGTCTTGAAAAAAATCCAAGCACTGTCCATGTAAATAAACTGAAATGTGAGTATTTCATAGCATGCATTTATCTGCACTTGTTTTCTTGAATACAATGTCAAATGGTGTTAGTTCATGAAGCTGACTAGTCAAATGATTTAAATGCGAGGAGGAAAAGGCATATATTAAATTTTTAACTTGTCTGGGCGTAGCAAAACGACCAAACACCACAGACCATTTTGACTATATCCTTTCTACCTTTGAAATGGTTATTTGCTTACCTATACCCTCGGAATTAATACCAAAGTTAGGAAACTTCTTAATTTTCAAAGCATAATCAGGTTTTAATTGAATTCCTAAGAATCAAAGGGTTTTGATAACCAGACATTCACAAAGAACTTATGAATATCTTAAGTAAATACTACATTATGATTCATGGAATCTCTGTAAGTTGAAGTAAATGGTTTTGGTTAGTCCATATAATATTACTTCTGAATTTGAATGTTAAAAACAGCACTCCCTGCTTACATTGGATCTGGTTTCTCAGAAAAGCATTTTCCTGTTGCTCTCGCTGATCTAGTCCAGAATACTTGTTGTTACAATACCTTGTTATGATTTCTTATTTCTCTAAAGATGTGCAATCATACCCACCTCACCCCATCCCACTCCCCTCACATGCAGAGTAAATGATCTTAAACTACTCATAAGTTCAAAAAGAAAAGGAAATTTCTGAAGATTGTACAGTTATTCCTTGAAAATTAATTGTTTGACTTTTAATTACACATTTATTCAACATTTATTTTACTAAGCACAAATGTTCTGAAAATGATTTCTTTAAAAGTATAAACATTCAAACTGTTGATAAGACACGTTTCAAGTTTACAGTGTTTTGCAAAAACTTTCATATCGAAATAACCAGGTCTCAAAGTAGAGTCAATATTAAATCATGATGTAACCAAAAACACACGGAAAATTGTGGGCAGGCCAGCCACATGTTACACTGTATTTTTTGACAAGTTAATATGGGCAAATCTGCTTAAGTTGCATATGAGATCATAGTATTTATTGTTTGCTTTTTATTTCATTCTGGCACGACCTTAAATCTTTATTCAGAAAATAAAAAACTATTATAACCTGTTACCATAAGAAGGAAAATAAGCAAATTATGAATTTTCAGTAGAGATAAGTTTGGTAATTTTTGCTAGCTAAAGAAAAACTAGAATAATAGCAAGTTGAGCAGCTTGCTCTAGTTTGGGAATGTTTTGTGATATGAGGCACACAAGCAGAGACAAAGCCTTTCTGTCTCTGGGGATAATGAATTCTGATTTGTGTTCAGGTGCCCACATCCTTCCAGCTTGGCAGACTCTTACGTTGGAATTGGGTACCTACATCTCCTGAGCAGGCTATTGTCGTCCATTTGAAGACAAAGCAATACTCTGTCAGATAATCCCCATAAATAGCTCATTCAGGTTTCACCAGCCTGCTCCTCCTTCACTTTTAGGGAGCAGAGTTTTTCTCTGAGTGCTGTGGGCTGCTGTCCAAAGGTGGCACCTAATTGTTAATCAGACAAGGTTTTAGGAAGGCAGGAAATTGGTCACAGCCAGGGAGTATTTATAAGGTCTTGATAATAAAAGTGCCACTGGCACTCTGGAAAGGAAAGAGATGAGTATTTTTGCACCTACAAGTCCCGTAGTGCTACAGCCACCACCCTCCTCCCTCCTGGGACTGACACCCACAGTCACACTCCTCTGTTTCTTGCAATCCTTCCACTGAAACTCCTCCCAGTCCCACTGCCCTACTGTTGTGGGTCTGCTGCTCACATTCCTATGGTATTGGGAGGGGCCAATCTGATTTTTATTTATGCCTCAACGTTATAGTGGCTGTACATGTGCTGGCAGCCCCATCCCCAGGGAGGCTTCACCTGGAAGCCCTTGATTTATTAACAGTGAATATATGCGGCATGCTAACATTTTTATTTACTTGCAGCACATAAAGATGTGTCTAAGTGAACAGAGTGGTAATGCTCAGAGCATGTGAATACACAGTGTTAAGTGTGATGAAAGTAATAAGTGGCTAAAAAAAAGTGATAAAGAGTGATAATTGAGATAAAAGTTGTTTGTAGAGTTAGAGAGATGCTGGTGAGGAGCAGGGGACACGAGACAGATGAAATGAGGTTACTGGAACTGCGTTGTGGCAGACATGTCACAAACACAGGGGCAGTGATGGTTCCAGCTGCTGGGAGATGGAGAGGTCCACAAAGCTGGGGACATCCCCAAGGTCGAGGAGGAAAAATCCATTAGCAGCTGAAATGAGGAAGTCATCAGCTCATCAGAGGAGAGCAATTTCCTTGCGAAGGCCGTGGAGAAATCCAGATTAAAATCAGCCAAGGGTATTGTTGTGTGCAAAATTATTTCTGTGGTGGTAAAAGGCTACTTTCCTCGAGGCCTTTTTTCCCCTGGGAACACAAAAATTAAAGAGGAGGTGGTTTGTTTGTTTGTTTGTTTTGTACTCAAGGTCAAGTGATATTTTTGAAGGAGGTGTAGCTCTATGACTCATTTCTTTCACTGTTTTTTTACTTGGGTTTATCATACCTATGGCATTAAAATTGTCAAAATTAAAATGCATATAGATCCTGGAACATGCTGAGAAGACAGTGGAAGAAAGAACAGCCACTAACAACAGCAATAGAAAGCGAAAAGGTTAAAATCAGCACACTGTGAAAAATTTTGCCGCTTCATAAAGCTGACTCATGATCAAGTCAAGCAAATCACAGGAAAGGTATAAATGAGACAGGATTGATTGCAAAGATTACAATGTATGGAAATTTTGGAAATAGCTCAAATTTGCTTGTTTCTTTGATAGTTGTTAAAAATTGGAGAATATTTCAACAACAGAGAAGATTCCACTGGGCTGCAGTGTCTTGTGTGCTCAAAAGAGGAGAGGAGCCGGCAAGGAAGTGTTGGAAGGGAATATAACGTGGGAGAGAGACAAGGTGTGAGTGAGGAATATTTGCATCCAGGTATTTCTCAAAGGTTGTATTTAGTCATGTACTGCAGTTGTTATTATGTGGGAAGTGATTAAAAGAATAAAGTCTGCAGAGCTGTGAGGTTGTTATCTAGGGAAAGGGAGAGATTAGCAGGTGCTACCGGGGAATTATAAATATCTAATAATACCAGAGTTTTCTGTAATTAGCATAGTGGATTTACAGAAAAACAAACCAAACAAAGCTAGGTAACAGAATAAATAAAGACCTGACTTTTTGTGTGGAAAGAGCTCACAATAAATCTAAAGGTAAATGGTTTTGCTTATTTTACCTTAATAATATTTCTGGCAAAATTGTTTACTCTTCTGCTGTTTCCTTAGCTCCTTAGCTCACATTGTGTAGATCCACATTCCTCCCAATTTAACTGTGATTTTATTGGGATTTTCAACATATAGGAAGACAGCTAAAACACCTCCTACAGCTGTTGAAGTATCATAGTCATTGCTCTCTGGCAAAAACCATTCAGATTCTCAGATCTGGTGAATATCATGGAGTAACTAGAGCTAGAATTTCTGACTGAACTTCTTTTCTTCTGTCAAATTTATCTTATAATTGTTTTTTTCCCCACAGATTTTGTTTCTGTGGTTGCCTACTGCCAGGTGCAATCTGAAGCAGCTCCATTTGCCCTTGTACACACGTTTTTTCAAACGGTGTTGTGCCATGTGAAGTAATAAAAGTGCCTTGCACTGCTGGGTGCCTTTAATAATGTCAAATGATGTCTTGCTGAACATCAAGAAATACCTGATATTCTCTCTGATACACTGGTGACCTCTGTGAGAGAGCTCTTGCTATTTGTACCACGCAAATCGTCTGGTTGCCAGGAGAGGGATGTGCAGGAGAGGTCAAAAGAATGTGTGAAAACAATGAAAAATCCTAAATGTGAAAATTCTAATTGAAATATTATACATGATAGGGGCCTTAACAGGAAACATGTTTTGATATATACAGACACACACACATAAGCATGCTGCAAATTTCTTCATCTTATACATTAATATTTTATGTTCTATACTTATGTGAGCATTTAAATCAATTGAATATATACATATTTCAATTACATTTAAAAATTGGCTGATATAATGGTTGAATATATAAACTTTCATCTTCTTTTCGTCTAGAACTGCAGAGTAGTAGAAAAATAAACAAGAGTGAACCATCAGCAAAGAGAGTTAAATTGTTTTATCTAGTCCTATTGAAATGTTTGAATTAAATACGTGCAGGAGGATACACTGAACATGAGGGTTTCAATTGGTTGGTTCCAAAGCAGCTGGAAGGAATGATAAAAAAATAAGACAAGGTTGTTACTACTGACTCTTAACAAGATTCAGGTTAGGAACTTTCACTCACGTGTGTGTTTGCAGGATTTGTTGTGTCCTTCAAAATGGTGTATTTGTTTTTCGTTTCTTTTCTCCTTTTTAAACTGTTCCATGTAATTGTGTACCTTGAAAACATTAAACTTCAGCAATAGCTCAAGCTACAATTCTTTCAGTGATTCATACATACATTTAAACAAAAGGGGGCAAGGAAATCAGAATAACATCTCCAGAATTATTTTCTGTTGAACATTTTTCTACATGTGAATATTAGTATTCTAGACAATAGCACATGCAGGTGTTAAGAGAATTATTTTAGCCCTCCACAGCCTCTCCATGACAGAAGACTTTCTATTTCCCAGTACATTTTTCTCATTAATAGTAAGTTTGGGTTGTTTTATTTTTTTTTTTTTTTTTGCTGAAGGTGGAAAAAACACTCTATATCATTGGTTTTCCTAGATTTTTTTTATTTTCCTGATGCTCCTCCACAGTATTGGTACATCATTATTGGTACATGGTGGTCTTTAGTCTTTCCAGCACCATCTAGAACAGTGATTTGAAAGACCTTACAATGAACTTTTTCCTGTTAACTGAAATAACGTGCCAGAGGTGTGAATGGCCTCAGGATTACTTTCGAATCCAATAAATCATCCTCCCTCTTCTTATCCTTGTTCGCTGTGAATTTTTGTGTTGCTTTGCTCTGTAGAAAACCAGAAATGAATGTACACAGCAGTTAATACAGAAAAGTGTATAATTCATTACTGGAAGGTATGGTAGTCAAAAGCAAAAAAAAACCCAAAAAACCGAAAAACTTCTAAAATTAGAAATTGGGCTGAGTATCTTTTAAACAACATTTTCTATGTGAGTCATGGCATTTGTCTTTTTTTACATCCTCCAGTAGTTTGTTTGCAATATGGAGACCAATTTTTAATTTCAGATTTAAACTAAAAATAATCAAATCATTGAAACCAGCTATTTCAACAGAGGAAGTTTGCTTTTCACTTGTGTAAATGCTTTGTTAAGACAGCAAAGGTGCAGAATTTTTTAGAGCAAAGAAGTAGCAATGACTTATTGTATTAATACTATGAGTCCTTAGAGCCTCAGCCACGCTTTTTGTAAAATAAGAACAATCTAATTGTATTTATCACACACCTGGATGGAAAGAATTTTGTAGTGTTATTTTTGTAGTAGAAATAAAAACATAAATAATTTTTTTTCTAGAAATGAACGGAAAAATGGCAAACATGCAGTTTCAAAGGACAGTATGAAGTAAAAGAAAAGATTTTTTTTTTGTTAGAAATCTAGAAGGGTGCAACCAAATGAACACCAAATGCCACAACTCTTAATCATAATCTCAAAATGACTCAATTTGTCTGATCAAATGTCATTTTTTCTCCTTCACAGCTGGTTAAGGCTTTCTGCTCAGTAGTGCAAAATTCTGCTGAGGAGGATCAAAAGTATTCACACACCTCATGCTTATGTCCGTGCTTGCAGTGTGGACACCTGAAGAAAATTTTCTGAAAAAGAAAATTTTAAAAATTGCTGCTTCCTAGTGGTTTGTGGCTCACTGAAGCAATTTGTCTAACATGTTCCTGATTCCACTGGGCATAAAAAAAAAAAAAGTTTATGTGTTTGGAGGGACCCTGTGATCCCTAAACTCATCTCATCCCTGTTAGCAGAGCAGGGATAACATTTATCAAATTGCTCTGGGCCTCACCCAGGCGAGGTTTGAGTATTTTCAAGGATGGCTGTTTCACAGCCTCTGTGGAAAACTGCTGCAATATTTAACCACCCTCAGAGTCGGGAAGTTTTTCCTTTCATTTAATTGCAATTTCGAACCTTGCAGCTTGTACCTGTTCTCTCTGCCACCAGGCTCCGTCAATCACTACGTCTTGTAATAATGTCATATCATTTTGAAATAACATGATGAAACCTGTGTTGAATTCGCTGTGAATAAGCCAGGTTCCTACTAGTCAAGGATTTGTACAGAATACTGATTTTCTGAATCTCAAGGTTTTCTTCGAAGAGAGGAGAGGAAATGTGAGTGAGAACCTCCTGCCCCTTTCTTTTCTAGTATTGCAATCCACACACTCAAGTAATTCATATGTGCTGAGAAAGGTAAAAGAGAGGTAGAAGTACTTCAGACAAGAGGACTAGCAAAACAACAGCAAAGTGACCCCAGCTGATGCGCAAACTTGAGAAAAAAAATACAGCAAAGCTGACTGAATAAACAGAGTTTTCGCTACCCAATTAAAATTTTGTAGCAGAAACATGTCCTAGTTCTCTTGAGAGCGAATCCTTTGAGTGTGTGTTCATTTACCCTCTCAAAAAGCTAGAGATCTTGAGGCAGTGTGCTCTTGATTGATGGTTCTCTGATTAGCAGGTAACCAGCAGGCATCTTTCAGCTTTCATCCCAGCATCTCTGATTGTAATTTTGAGGAGTCTGGGTTGTTGCTGCAAGATCATTATGCCGTTTCACAGCTACATTTGCATTATCACTGTCATTAGTAAAACTAGTTTAGGAAAAATCTTGGTGTTTTCGTGGTTCATTTTGTTTTGTTTTGTTCGGTTTTGCTTTTTTTTTGTGGTGGTTTCTAGTTAGGTTTATGTGTTTGTTTATGGTTGACCTATTGCTTGCTGTTCCTGTACCAACAAGCTCATTGGCACCTGAAATGTCACGAGTGGAATTTTTGGTCTTAGGTCTGATGTACAAAACCTCTCATGTCTCCGACCTAAATAGCTACTGCTTTATTGTGCCTAGCTCCAAAACATTGAATAATTTCATGGCATGCAACTATATAGGCCTAATTTCTGCTGCCATTAAAATATTATTATCTTCTACCATCTGCCTGTTGATTTTCCACTTGAACATTTCAGTAGATAAGGAGTATCTCAAATGTTCCTTGGAAAAGCTTTACTTTGCCAATTTCCCAATGGCTTTACTTGCGGTATCAGGAACAGCAGTAAAAGACCCACTGTTCTCTAAATTGTGCTGGAAAGTACAGCAGATGACAGAGCAGGTTGACTTTATGAGCAGAATTTTTAACAAGCATTATGCAGGAATGGGGGGCATTAGGATGATTTCCTGTGATTCCTTCCTGAGCACCACGACATGGCATCACAATGGTTTATAACAACATGAGTGATGCTCTCAGAAAGTTCTCATGAGGAAATAATAGCTGCCATCATTTTGCACAGATGGGAAACTGCTGAGAGGTCGGGCTCAAGTTTTATTTAAAGAGAAGGAAACGGAATGTTTGTTTCAGAGGACAGACTTCTCTCTTTATCTTTTCTTGAACTGAACTATTATCTCAGAAGTAATTGTTTCCCTCTGTACTACAAACGCTTACAACACTTTCTGCTTAGAGACCTCTGCATATTTTTGTGTGATATACACAAAGAATAAGACTGAAGATAGCATAATAATGATTTTTGCTTTAAACTGTGAAAATACCCACACCCTAAGTGTATCCTGGGTACCCTAAGCACAACCTGTATGCTACTAGTATTTGCTACTCGTTCTTGGGACTAAAGTCTGATGACTAGATGCTGAAGAAAGTAACAATTTGTGAAGATCTTGATATTAAACTCTTCATGGATAGGAAGTTTCGTCTGTCTAAAAGGTCAATAAAGCCATCTGAGCTTCAGCCATATGTGGGAGACAGCTAATATGGAGTTCATTGAATCTTGACCCTCACCTTCATAGTGCGTGTTTTACTATGTAATTACTGCACTTGCTGTTCATGTTTTAATCGCTGTTACTTACCTAATCTTAGTCTAGCTCTTAGTCTTGTAACTACTGTTCCTATTACTTCTGCTATTACTATTGTTATGAGATATTTACTATTTATTACATAATTAATATGCACTCACTACATAGTTGCATTTTGCAATCCTTTGTCAAGAGGTGGTGCTAAAACTGTGTCAATCTTGTCTAGAATTAGCCCCAGTTTCTGTGACTCTAGAATTGTTTTTTTAATTTTTTTTTTTTTTTTTTTTTTTTTTTTTTTTTTAGTTTTAGAAAAAATTGTGTACATGCCTGTTAAAAATACAGATCTTTGGCTTCCTGATTTTCGCTTAGAGTACAGTCAGGGATGAGCACACAAAAAGCAGGTGTTTCTTGGAGTGGTGTGCTCCCGCTGAGGAGCACAGGTTTCCTACAACAAACTTATGCTGTAAATGTGACAAGCTGTCAGCATCAGCGTGCGTGACTGCTGCACTGAAACTAGAGGTGGATCAAACCTTGTCAGAGATAATCCCCCTAAAACCCTGGCTGAGCAGTTTTGCCAGATCTGCATGATATTTTTTTTTCCTTCAGATACCATCAAACCAGCCAGCTGAATTAGTTGTTGGGCAGTTCAATTAAAAGCCCTTCCTTAAAACGTTGCGTGCCAAGTCTCTACTTGAGAAGAAGTAATTATGGGAATTACTCCCGGCCTATGATGCACTGGAAAACCAACTGTTCCCAGCCCCAGTCTTCCTCTAGGATTATTTATCATGTGATAATGTGATTTATCATTTATTTGGATTCTTGCTTGATAGTGGCAACTTAACAGAATTGCTGCCAAAAAAAAAAAATCCAGCCAAGAGAAACTGGCAGATGGAATGAAATATGGTCTGAGTATGGAGCTCATGCTGATGGTGGTAGTTAACGGGACTGCATTGAGCAGTGTTTTATACCAGGCAAGAGTTTTTAACTTCTGCCTTTAGTGAAGACATTTTTCTGTTAATACCACACCTATCCATAAAACCATATAGCAAGGTGTTATTGCAAGTTTTATAGGCAAAAAAATTAAACTTTACAGCTGGCATAGAAATGTGCAATTTGCATATGCAAATTATACACAAAATATCACTAATCCCATCCAGAAAGTCATGTAAGTATATCATATTTTATGGTATGTAATATCACGCTTTAATAGACTGCATTTTAACATGTTGGAATGAAGATTTATGTTGTGATTTTCAAGTGTAACTTAACCGCCACCACCAAGGATTCTTTCACTGGGTGCATCCACAATATTGTTCCAATATTTTATCTGAGGGATGTAAAAAACTTCCTGTCTTTTGAGACACAGTTTTGTAAGATAATGGGCCCAGCTGTTTATCTCGGCTTAGGTTCATGTGAAGAAAAAGAATGGCTGTGCTGGCAAGGATAACTGACAGATCATCCCAACCATGATTTGCTCAGTGAATCACTCCAGGCAGGAAAAAACACATTTATGTATTACAACATAAGGGGTTTTTTAAAATAATATATTTTATATCTCATTTTGTGTGAGTTCGCTTAGCAATTTTGAAACATCAGAGATGTCATGCAAACTTGATCTCCTTCTAGTTTCTTTCAAAAAGAGGTGTGAACAACAGTGAAAGTCTAGCAAATACCACTACAGATTAAGATCTAAACCTTTAAAATGTTTGTTTAGTTAAATAAACCAAACCAAACTTAAAAAACCCAACCAAATTCCCTCAAAGCGTATTTTTCAAGGGGTTTTTTTAATGGCTCTGTTTGACAGCATAAGTTTTCAAGAAATGATAATGCTTAGATCCCATTAATTGACTGATTCTTGTATTGACAAGTATTCTTGTCAGCTTATAGCTCTTTCCAACTATTTGGATATGTGTGTGAGCAGAGGCTTGAGGCATGAGTTTGCAATTTTTCCATGTCGTTTGAGGAGCTCAGCTCTTCCCTGAAGCTTTTCCAGAAAATCCATGAGCAGTCCATACTGCCTTAACTGATGAAGTTGGGTTTTTCTTTCTCATCTTGTTCAATGTTCCACTTTTCATAGTTGCAGGTAAATAATTTAATCTTTTTCTTCAGTGCTAGGGGATCCCAGAATCCCACATTTCTTCAAAGACTGTAAGATTCTGTGACTAGGAATATAATTTCTGCTTTCCTCCACCACAGAAATGCCCACCAGTCTTGGGAAAATCTAAGCAAGGAAACTGAAAAAATCATGGATAAAACAAGATAAAGCAAATTAAGTTCAAAGAAGTCTGCCAATATGGATAGGCTTAAGCTACATTTGAAGCTTTTAGACACAAGTTGGAGGACAAGAAATACGTTCTCTACGGACTAAAAATTTAATGAAAGTAGTATTAGATGCCTACTAAAAAAAAATTACACTTACATAGACAATCAAATTATATAATTACTGTACTTCAAAGGAAAGTGAGCTCTTGGTACACCAATGACTTTTTGAAAGGTTTCTCAAAGTGGCGTCTTTATCCTAAAATATATTTATCTTTGCAAACTGGTAATGAGCAACATTCATTAATTAGCCTTCTTCTTTGGTTTCCAGCTGAAGAATAATAGTCATCTAACAGTTGGTGTTCATCTAAACTGTGTTTTAGTGGAATTAGCATTAATCAAAAATCAAGTCAGAAATCAGGCAATGAGTACAGAAGTATTTCTATTTGGCCTATGTACTTTATTAAAGCCTAGAGATATTGCAGATTAATGTTCTGAGTTATTCTTTTCCCATACATTGTAGAAAATTGAAATATTTTATTTTTTGTTGTAAACTGCAGATAAAATGGTTGTTTATTAGTTTACAAAAAGCAGTTTCTTGAAAAAGCTAGGCTTATGTTCTTATGCTGCACTAGTCAGTAACATCATTAGAGCTTAAGTTTTGAAAAATAATCTTTCTTTTCCCTCCCATTTTTCTCTTCACTCAAAAAAAGCAGGTGAAGGTAAGGAGTTTCACAGAGTTTATTTATGAAGAAATGTTGATCAAGGTTAGTATAGCATTTGTAGTTTTAATTCCAGCCTGTAATACAATGTGTGAGAAAAAGCCTGTGAAAAAGCTGTTTTGGTAATTTGCACAGGAATGTGCCACCAAAAGTAAAAGTCACTCCAACTGACAATGGCAATCATGAAAATAAATATTCTCTTTTTATTATTTTGCATTTCAAATCTAAAGGAATGGTAAGATTGTGAGAGGATGTATTCCACGTGATTGACCTCAAACTGCTGCTATAAGGAGGATGTGGCTGAAGGTCAGGGTCTGCCACATTTCCTCTGATGGTATTTTAAGTCCTTCCTTCTTCAGTGATAGAACGTGGCAAATTCCTGCTGCTGGCTTGTGGAATGAAAGATTATTGGCTATTTTTCTCTAATCTCCAGTCAATTGCTGAAATAAAGGAGAAAATTATTTCACTTATGGCTTCTCCAGTTCCTGTGTTTCTGAAACACGCAAATGCTGAGAGAATACTCATGAGCTTTCCAACTGTTCACTGCAAATCACTTACATACAACTCTTTATATAATCTCTCTTTTCCACTCTGTTTTTTTTCGTGACTGAAATGAGAGGCTGGAAACAAATGTCTTCATGGCTACAGAAAAAGGGGAATCTGAGCAAGACAAAATTACTGAAGCTTGATTAAAATAAAGATAATTGTTACTTCTCCATTTGCAAGCACAAATGTAGCAAAAAATCCTACACAAATTAGGAGAAGAAAGGTTATCTGTTAAATATTATTTCTTTGTACATACTATAATCAAGGTTTTATTATTACAGTTTATTCCAGCTTTTCCTGATAGAACATTTTATTACATCTTCACAGCCCTGTGGTTGAGTGCTAAAAACTCTGAGTGTGGTGTTCTAAAAAGAAAGAGGAAAAACAGTAGCGTGATCTCGACAGTTAATGGTTTTGTGTAGCACTAATTTAACTGCAGCCTTATTCAGCTGATGTAATTCAGCTTTAGTTCATAGGTATGATGAAATCACTGCTTGCTGCTCAGCTAATTTCTTAAACATAATCAAAGACTGGAATTTAAATTATTTCAGAAAATTTCCGTTGTTTCCACTTTCTGATTTTAAGTACGCCTTGAATATCTGTGTTAGATACATCAAGTTAAAATTCTCGGGCTATCGCTGTTTGCAGTAAAATCCCTAATTTTAGAGAAAGGGCTTCATTCAGGAGTCTCTTCTGCTGCAGGTGTCTCTCTCATGCTGCTGTACCCCCTTAGCGATAAGCAACGCTCTTCCTGCTCTTAAAAACATTCATTTAGTATGTATTAAAGGAACATAATGGTGGCAATTTTCCTCCCCTTTTTCCATGCTGCCACCTTCTTTAGCTTCAGGTCCGTGAGGATGGGCCACCACACTCCAACCTGTTGTTATTGCAGGTGGGCTTCCCATCCAAGGGCAGGATGTACAGCTCTTCAGCAATTTTAGAGAGCAGAACACACAGACACACACTAAAAAAGGCTGCTTCAGAATGAATTGCACACTCAAAACCTAGGAAAGAATAATACATATTTTGATTTCCTTTTTTTTTTTTTTTTTTGCAGTGTATATCATTACAGGCTCATTTAAGAGGGAATTCACAGTATTTTTAAGGTCTACCTTTTCTTCCAAACACAGGAAACGTCCACTGGAAAACTGCAAGGGTGGAAAGAGAAACTCATTGCTAAACCCCAAAAGAAGCTGGAAGAGGTGAAATAAAATCACAGGCAGAGCTGGATAGAGAGCTTGTGGTTTCGTCTGAGGTCCTGTCCAGAGAAAGAGTTGCCACCAGAACACCCTGAGACAATTCTTGTTTGTTTTCTTCCCCCAGGCACATTTGGGCTGGGTGCCCAGAGATTTTAAGAGAGACTAGCCAGAATCTCTGGAAAAATCTGATTTTTTCATGAAAGGACCATAGTGATCTGGAGACAGAACACAGAATATGAGTGGAGCATCTGCTGGGGAGAGATCCTGGCAAGATGACACAGTGATGAGAGTTTTGTCACTGTGGTCCTGCAGATTCTTTTAATCTGTCAGGTTATTTATGTTTAATTTGGTTTGGTTTGGGCTTTTTTGATTGCTTATTCGTTGCCTTGATTATGTACTGAATTTATGCTATAACTTACTGGATGAAAATATTTGGATCTATTCAAAAGGCTGACACAAACTCTCATGTTAACTTGTTCGGCATTAAGAAAGGCAGTCTTCATGCATGCTGCATTATTGTGGTAGTAAATCCCACACACTGCTCTGTCCTCAAGCTGCTGTAGGATCCCAGGAATTCCTCCTGTCTCCCAGACTTTGAGTAATGGGTTGAGCAGTGAAGCATCCGATGGCTGTACCAGAAACTCTTGGATGGCTGAGGTGGGGACTGTCTGGACAGAAAATTCTGTTGTCTGACTAAGGAAGGGAATGAGAGGTAATCAGTCATCCTCTGATGATGAGGAGGAGCCTTGTATGACTCCTTAACTGAATCATAGCCCAAGTGGAACAGTAACATCCTTACTGGATTTTTAAAAAAATTCCAGCAATCGCCTACTTAGATTATGGGCATTAGTGACAATTTCCTAAGAAAACTTATTTTAGTTACTGAGGGTGGGTTTGCCTCCAGTTGCAGGTGAGCCATCCTCTTCCACTGAGGCTCACAGTTCACTTATTTTGATATTGAAGATATGCATCAGTCTAAGATGGTGTTTTGGGATGACTGAGACCCTATCTAAATTATGTCTGTGCTTCTCATTGAAACAGTTGCATTTCAAAACAAAGTGTAGTGCCTAATGGACAAAATTCATGGCAGAGGATCTCTTTTGAGTGGGTAATGTTCTCAGTTCTGTGGTCAGCAAAGGACAAATGCTGCTGACTCCTGCTTCCACAAAAAATGCAACACTGGACAATTTTTCAGCAAGCTTTGGGGTGACCTAATTGTGGCCTCCTCAGCCAGTACCTGAAGCGGCTAACAAGAAATATGGGGAGAGACAATTTCCAGGGGGATTGCGTGCCAGGACAAGGGGAATGGTTTCCCACTTCCAGAGGGCAGGGATGGATGGGATATTAGAAAGGAATCCTTCCCTGTGAGTGTGGGCAGGCCCTGGCACAGGGTGCCCAGAGAAGCTGTGGCTGCCCCTGGATCCCTGGCAGTGTCCAGGGTCAGGCTGGATGGGGCTTGGAGCAGCCTGGGATAGTAAAAGGTGACCCTGCCCATGGCAGGAGTGGCATTGGGTGGGCTTTGAGGTCCCTTCCCACCCAAACAATTCTATGAATTTTCTGTTAGCCTGGAACCTTCAAGGCAATGGAAGTGCCCTGTTATGGGAGAATGAGGAAGGGTGTGAGAGACTCAATGGAAAAGGAAATCCTACTTGTAGTAGGTTTGGACTAGGCCAAGGCACATGGATGAAACATCAGCTATGAATGTTGAGGGAATTTTGCTCTTCTCTTTACGCTGTGCAGGGCCCTGAAAGCAGCTCATATCCAGCTTATCAGTGGGGAATATACAGTTCCACAAACCTCGCTGGGAAAATCTCTGATGCTCTCAGTAACACACTTGCTTCCAACCAAAATAACAGAGTATGTTCTACGTGGCACTCCCCAACTCTGTTTCTGAAGATTTCAGTAGCAGAGTTTCTCACTCCAGCCACGTTCCTTAGCAAGACTCCATGAAGCAGTGAATATTTTCTTCATGGAGCAGTGTATGAGTAGGTCAAGTTAAGTCCTGGCTCATCCAGCTGGTGCTTTCCACGCAAAATGGTTTCTCATGGCTTTGATGCTGAAGGTGTGCCTTACCTGGAGGAGAGATTGTAGAGTTTTGTGTTTCCACTGCAGCAAGAAAGGTGAGTGAACAGCAGGTCAGGTGGTCCAGACCTGCATCCCAACTTATGTTATTGCATGCAGGTGTGCAGCAGGATTGGCACACTTGAAGCCACTGCCAAAATGTTCATGATCAAAAAGTGCAACACACTTGGTTCAGTCACCTTGAGTCTGGATTTAAAAGTTAATAATAAAAACTAGTGCTGATATTGCTCTGTAATGTAAATGAAGAGTATTTTATATATTTGTATTTTCCAAAGCCAGCATTTACTGTTCTGAGTACATTCAACCTATATTCTTCAACTTAGTGAAGATTTTCTTTGGGATCAGAGTGACAATTACAAATAGGCAATTATATTCCTGCACCACATATGCTTGAATCCCCAGCCTAACTTACAATTTCTGTTATCCATAATTTATTTTTAATTTCCAGGGGACATTGGAAGGGTGTCAATTTAATATGGACTGGCAGAAGGCTGCTTATCAAAAAATTATTGTGATGTTTCTGTTACTGTTCTTGTTAAATCACATATATTCATAGTAGAATTGTCTTTCCAGTCCAAGAAGTCTTAGAAGTCTGAGGCTATTTTATTTTATGATATTTTTACTTGTTATTTAACTTATCAGGTCATTAACAAATCAGAGAGTCTGTGAGCTATAGGATAATATTTGTTTGTGTTACTACTCTCCATTCCCACTCAGCAGATGTATGAGACAACTCATTCTGTGACTTGTCTCACTTGCTCTCATTTTTTTATGACAAGCCTAAAATCTTATATCTCTTTGCTAGTAACTGTGAGTTCTATTACTGTATTCTTTTTGCACATGCCAGGGTAACCTTGTGAGTTAATTGGTATCTAGACAGCTCCTCAAAACCGTGCAAAAATCTTGCATGAAATCAAGTCTCTATTTGAAGGTTTGAGGTTTTGAGAAATGTGTAAATGAATTTTCCCCTAGACCTCTGACAGGGTGCTTGTCTTCATGATGTCGAGGAAGAAGTTAATATCCTTTGGAAGACATTGAAAAGATTCTACAGTTATTAAAGCTTGTTCAGTTGTTAGTACTGATGAGGAGAGATGAGCCCAGATTTAAAAAAGGTTCTCCCAGAACACATTGATCCCTCTGTTCCACTTGCACAGAACAGCTGCAAGTTCTGTTTTCATATTTCTCTGTTCTATTGCAGTGTTGTCTGTTCTTCTCAAAACTCGTCTCTGAAAAAAACCATGATTAGACTTTTCCATTTATACATTTAAATTTGGAGGTGGTTTTCCACCTTTTCAGACTGCTTAGAATGGTAAAACAGATTTCACTGACAATGGAAATCTGTTTTAAAAAATAAGGATCATAATTTTACTGTAAGTTTGATGAGAACATAGTTTTCAATTTCAGGCGTCAAAACAGCCTAATTTTAGATTTGTTCCCCCATGCTCCTCTGTAACCAATCCTGCTGCCACTGCATCAGTTTGCACAATATTGACCCTTAAATGTCCTTTAAAACTGACCTTAATATTAGTAAACTCTTAAACCTTAAAATAAGTAGCAGCAGTTACTTTGGAATTACCCTTGGAATTTTAGTGGCCTGACAAAATAAATCCTCTGAGTGATGACAACATAGCAAATGATAATTTTCTTTTATTACTGGCAAAATATTTTTATATCATCAAAAGATGCCTAGATGAACAAAATACTACTACTGAAAAAATGTATTCCCCACCATCATGGGCCCTTTCATTTTCATATCATGTTTAACCACAGCTTTGCAGTTCTAAGATCTAAGAACAAGATTTTCTGAGGATCTAACAGGGAATTGCTAATCACTTATTTAAAATGAATGTTTTAACAGTGAGGTTCCAGCTTTTTTTCTTTCAGTAAAAAAGTAAGAAAATTTCAGTGCAGTATTTCCGCTAGGTTCTTCACAGTAGGTGTATAGAGGTGTATTTAATAAGAGTTCATCTTAACCTTAAAATTTGCATCAAAAAGTATCTTAACTTCCCATTTATCAGGTAATATTTTCCCATCCTGACTCCTAACTCTCCTCAGTTTGTCTGCCAATAGAAGGAGCTCCTGTGTTAGGCAACAAGCTGAAGCTCCCAGGAGAGCCTTTCCTCTGATCCAGACAGATGGATTCTGGCTTTCATAGCGTGTGTGTGTGTGATGTGTACAAAAATTTTGATTACAATTTTGGTACAAACTATCCAGTCATATTGTAAACAAACCCTGTGAGATTACTGCCAGATAAGAGCATAGCACTGTTTAGAGGGAGATCTTTTTTATTCTTGGGAAAAAAAAGGTTTATCTGCTTGTATCTTGTAGTCTCTGTAAGCGTTCTGCTGTAGAGGGGTGGTCAGCCTTGTCTTGCTTTTGTGATGAAGGACGTTTCCTCACTGCAAGCTTAAGTTGTTGGGTGGCATTGGAGAAACACTGAAGACCAGAATAACAGAAAACACTGGTTCTTGAGGATTGAGGTATCAATAGCGAAAGCAAACATGCACGTCCTGTGTGGAAAGAGGGTGGTGCCCCTGGAAGAGCCATTGATTCAGCGGTAAATATTTCAATTTTTGAGAGTAGATTTTCATATTTAAGGGATGTTCATGGAACCACAGAACATGCTGAGTTGGAAGGGATCCACAAGGATCATCAAGTCCCACTCCTGGCCATGCACAGGACCATCCCCAAGAGTCACACCCTGTGCCCAAGAACTTTGTCCAAACACTCCTTGGTCTCAGACTGGTGCTGTGAGCGTTCCCTGGGGAGCCTGATCCAGTGCCCCACCACCCTGTTGGGGGAAGACCCTTCTCCTAACATCCAACCTAAACCTCCCCTGACACAGCTTCAGGCCTTTCCCTGGGTCCTGTCCCTGGTCACCACAAAGCAGAGATCAGAGCTGCCGCTCCTCTTCCCCTCACGAGGAAGCTGCAGAGCTGCAGTGAGGTCTCCCCTCAGTCTCCTCTTCTCCAGCGGAACTGACCAAGTGCCCTCAGCAGCTCCACACACGGCCCCTCCACACCATTCACCATCCTTGTACCCTGCTTTGCACACTATCTAACAGTTTAATGTCTTTTTTCACACTGTGATGCCCAGAACTGCACACAATATTCCAGGTGAGGCCTCCCCAGCCCAGGGCAGAGCAGGACAATCCCTCCCTGGCCCGGCCGGCCATGCTGGGCCTGGTGCCCCCAGGACAGGGATGTCCCTCTTGGCTCCAGGGCACAGCCATTGACCAGGACCCCCAGTCCCTTTCCCTGGCACTGCTGCCCAGCCTCTCCTTCCCCAGGCTGTCCGTACACCCAGGGTTATCCCATCCCAGGGGCAGAATCCGGAACCTTCTGTGGTTGAACCTCACACGGTTGGTGCTGGCCCAGGCTTCTTGTTTGCCATGGCCTCTCTGCAGGGCCTCCCTGCCCTCGAGGGAGTTGACAGCTCCCCCCAGTATTGTCTGTGAACTTTCTTAGTATCTGATCCTCTCATTCCTGTGGAAAAGTTACTGTCACTTTGCTTTTTGTTTTTTCATTCACTGCTCCTTATCTGAGGAGTTTTTCTCACCTCTATCAGTACAATGGTGCGGGAAATAAAATAAAAGCCATAAAACATGCATTGCTTGCCAGAGTGTAATGAAACAGAGGGCATTATAAAAGAAAGATCCCTCCTGACTTGCTTCATATGGCATTTTGCCTGCTCAACAGTGAATGATCTCTCTTAGAAAAAGACCTAGAGCAAAAATTGAATTGTTGAGCAAAAAGCCTGCAATACTCTTTTTTTCCAGACATGTACAGACTGGAGCCTTTACTTGCACTTAGGCTGCAAAGCAGAGACCCTTATATACACTTACAGCTTCTGTAGACAGATGAAAAAGCATTGAAAAGACAAAATGAAGAATATCAGACCAGACCTTAGAGACATGGTACAATCTGGGGATTCTACTTCTTCCTTTTTCCTCTCTATGTATTTTCTATTGGCTTTGTGAAGTCAATAGAGGTATGAAAATCCCAATCACGCTATATAACCTCTAAATACTCCAGGGCCAGATTCTCAGGTGGATTTATTTCTTCTATCCTCCACATCTTTCATCCAGTACAAAAAAGACCCAGAAATTGGCAGCCTGTGCCTGGTAGAGCACTCCCCTGCTATGTGGAGAAGGTGCTGTGCATTGCTGATTTGGTCTGGATATTTCTCTGTGCTTGCCCTTTTCCCAGGAGAGAAGGAAAGAGGTGATATGGCCGAGTTGTGCTCCATCATATCTTGCACTGGAATGGCTTCTATTATTCTTTTTTTCTTGTTAATGTATCTGTCCTATACTGCTTCACTGCAAGATAGAGTTGCATTCCTGTTCTCTACATGAATAAATGGAGAGCTGAGATGTAGATATTCCAGCCTTCAGCTCAGCCTCAGCTATATCAGTACCCAGCATATTGAAAGTATCACTCAGGTGACTTTGTGGATTTATGATGGAGTTTTACGTGAATCTAAGTTTGGCTGTCTTTATTACTTATCTGCCAACAGCTTTAAACATGTTTTATATACACAAAGGTTTGCAGCAAAGCTCAAGAAAATCCTATTTCAGCTAATTATTGCTCTCAATTTCTGTCAAATGCAAAAGAAGAAGAACTTTGGCAGATGGGGGAAGGAAAGCCCCTGCTGCCTAGTCATTCTAGGTCATTTGGTTGCTGTGCCCTCAGACTGATTCAGGTACATCATTGCCTCTAAACGTGGAAAAAGTTTTATGATATTGTATCAAAGTTTTGCAGCCATAATCAATAGATCAGAGTTCATGCTGTTGTCTCACTAATAAACGTGCTTCCCTCACAAATGACCTGGGGCGATTGGGGAAAATCTATGTCCCAGACTGAGTTTTTCCTGTAAAAGTGCATGGGTTCTGCTGCTGCTGTTACAGCACTGCAGTCTAACAGCAGCATGAATTTGAGACCCTGTTAATCTCAGGGCCTACCTTACATGAACCAGCTGCCTGCAAACTCAGATTTTTTACCTCAGTCACATTGAAACTCTCTGGCAGGACCTTTCAGTCCTTAGATTTGCTCTGGGCAGACCACCCTCTGTGCCACCTCCTGGGCTCGGCCATGCTCGTCAGCATCTTTCTGCATGGCAGAAATGCCTTTGTGGCCACAGCTGGGGACAGGTAGATCTTCCTGCTGCTCCTGACATTTCTCATTTTACCTCTAAACCAGGCCTATGCAGTCAAGGTGTGGAAAGAAACTGACAGGCAACTCTGCTCACTGCACTTGTTACGCACCCCTACCCTTCTTGTAGCTTTGCTGCTGTTTTGCAATTATCCACAATCACACTGAGTTTTGTCTGGGGGATGCAAACAGAACATTCGCAGCATCCAAAACAGGCAACGCAGTCACAGAAGCTTTTAAATGGCACAAATAATGAAACAAGCAATCCCAAAAACCTTACTGATTTACGTGAAGGCTAAATCAGAAAAGTTCCTTCCTTAGCCAGCTGAATCACTTCTTCCCTGATAAGGCTGCAGTCAGGCTTTCAGTGCAGACCACTCAAGGATCTTACATGGGAGAATCTGCCAGAAAAACCAGTTATAGTGGGGGTTTCTCTTCCAGTGTCTTCAGCAAGGAATACTTTTGTGAACATCTTCTTATACAGAATCCCAGAATCTCGGAATTGTTTGGGCTGGAAGGGACCTTAAAACTCATCCAGTGCCATGCTCTGCCATGGGCAGGGACACCTTCCACTATTCCAGGTGGCTCCAAGCTCCATCCCACCCAGCCTTGGACTCTTCCAGGGATCCAGGGGCAGCCACAGCCTCTCTGGGCACCCTGTGCCAGGGCCTCCCCACCCTCACAGAGAAGGATTATTTCCTAACATCCCATCTAACCCTACTGTCTGTCAGTTTGAAGCCATTCTCCCTTGTCCTGTCACTCCAGACCCTTGTAAATAGTCCCCTCTTATAGCTCCTTCAAGCCCTGCAAGGCCACAGTTAGGTCACCCCAAAGCTTCTCCTCTCCAGGCTGAAGAATCCCAATTCTCAGATCTCTGATTCTAGAGATGCTCATGTTTCTTTGGTCCCAAAGACTCCTCAGGTATTCAAGCTGGTGGATCTGGAAGAGGAATCATAGACACCATCTTACATCCAATAGTTTCTAAATAGCTTTTTTACTCACCAGTCATTCTTCATCATCCCAGTGAATAATTTTGTTCCAAAGACATGCAAAAATACCTCTACTAACACAGGTGTAATTTCCTGTGCTGTACTGACCAGCAGAAAATTATCACCTTGCACCATTTAGCAATAACATTTCCCTTTCTAGTAACTCATTTTCCTATTTATGTCTTCCACTGAATTTTATCATCTACATCAGTAGCCAAGACATACTGCACTGATGTCTAAATGCAACGACTGTACTTATTAACAACTAATTCATATCAAATGTTACTTTACTAAAACATTTCGGGTGAATATATGTTCAGAGCTGCTAAACCACAGACTCTTCTTTAAAGCATTTTGAGACAGTAGAGACCGTTTGCCTCAGACAGCAATCCAAATATCACTGTAGTGGAGATCTTCAGTCTTTGCAGGACCTTATGAGAAAATGAATTTGTAATTATGCCAATGAAACTGCTTCCTTCTGTGGTAATATTGCAGTACATTTCATGCATATGTTGAAGAACTTCATATTCTGAAAACATGTACTTTCTTGCTCTTGTCAATAGCAAATTTTCCATACAGACATGTTGGCAGTCTGCTTCTCTTTGATGCTCATCACAATTATCAATAGCAGATTTCAGCCAAAAATTCTTTCATTGTAATTTTCACCTTGCTTTTTCTGTGTTAAAAATTCCAGTTGGAGGTCTTTATGCTGTACAACTTTATAAACTGTTTTGGTTTTTTTTTTCAATATTCTAATTCCAGGCATTTTGCATTTTCTTAACTGTATGAGCCATATTCTTTTACAGCAAAGACCCTTGGTCCCTTTGAAATGATATAATTTCAAGATTAATGCAAGCAGAGTGGGCTTATCTGCTCTTATATTAAAATGCTTTTTGCTGTAATAAAATAAAATAATCTTTACTATATGCATAAATCTCTTTGGTCTAATATTTGGTGTGTAAACAAGATCAAAACTTATTCTCCAGAGGATCAGGGCACAGGTACTGGGCAGTTTCTCTCTAGGTCAGTAGTCTGAAGCTCTCCAGATCTGACCAAAAATTCTCTGAGAGGTGATGTTGAAAGAAAATATGTTCATTCAGGGTGTGTTCAAGTGATTAGGTGGGAAGGTAAATAACTATGCTTTTCCTCTCATGACTTTGTCCTCAGTTTCACCATTTTGCCCATTTGATTACTTACTCCAGAAGGCAAATAATCTATTTAAATGTCACATATGGACTTCTCATTTTATATATGAATAAGCACCAAATCATTCCACTTACTACAGAAAAGTTTCAAAACTTCTTTTCTTTGTCAGTCAACACCATGCCACCCTAAAGTTATAATGTTTCACCCTAAAATAAGTGCTATCTAGAAGAGACCCCTGTATGACTACAATTGTGTTTCTCTTAAAATAAATTTTAAAAAAAGTTGTATCCAGAAATGGTCTTTCAGTGCATTTTTAACTTACAGGGGCATTATCAATTTCTTTTTGCTAAGTTATTTTGTTTCTTTTTGAGAGATACTTAAATTTTTTCATATTTTCCAATTTAAGAAAAAAAAAATCTGTCTGCATAAAATGTAAATAATCATGTCACTCTTTATAGTCTTTGATTTCGAAACGGTCAGAAACTCTCCCTCTGCGCTCTTGCTTTCCTCTGAAATGAAACAAGAGCAACAAAGCATTTACAGCTTTGGAGTGAATGTTTCTGACACTTTTGTTTTGGGGCCAGAGCCACAGGAGGGAGTGGAGTGTGACCTTTGGAAACTTTTATAAACTGAAATCGAACTTTTCTGCGTGTCCCAGTGCTCAGTGCCTTTGAAGTGTCCATTTCTCCTAAGATATATTTCCCATTCCTCGCGACAAAAACTTCTGTTAGCATTTCCCTACAACTGTTGAAGCCTGATAAAGAGATCCCTTTCACAGATGGCACTTATCTTCATGTTGGCATACAGCAGTGGAAAAAAACCCCCATCTTTATTCAGAGTAATGTTTTCAAATGCTCCAGAGTGGTGGTAGGGGAGAAAATATTTCCCAAACACATTTTTTTAAAATAATGAAAGTGTTTTTTAATAATTGAAAGCTTTACCGAAATGCTTTTCATGGCTTTTTAATAAAAATAATTAATTTTATTAAAATTTATGACATAAATTTTAAGCACAATGTTCCATAGATTGGAAACTTTTAGTAGTAAAATAAGATAAATATGTTAATGGTAACATGCTGTCCAATATATCTATTTTATCTTCTCCATCATCTCATGATCACAGATTGTATGGATTGTTAATCTCTCTGGTAAAGGATGGGGAATATTTTTAATATCAGGAAGTTTTGTCTCAACTTTGCATTTTGAGAAGGAAAGAAAAATATGCAGTCTAAAGCAACAGCATGCAGACCTAGAATGAAAGCTGGTCTGTGGCTCTTAACCCAGAAGTAGTATGAGCTAATGAAATTGTACATATATCACAGAGAGGTTCATTCCCATCTCACCTCCCCTGGTCTGGTGGTGCTGTGAAAACTAAACTGAATGGCTGAGGGAACAACTGGAGATATGGGAAAGCAGGACAGGATGGACAGATGGTCTGCTACATGAGTCATGCTCTCAGAAGCTGCTTGTTTAAATTTGTATGTGTTCAAAACCCACTCCAACCTTCTGAAGCAGAGCCTGTGTTTCATCACCAATATCCCCAAAGGAAGTGATGGTCTCACGGAGTTTTGGGAAAGACAGCAGGGCACTTAGACACTGAATTTGCTGTTTTATGCTTACCTTAAACTGTTGTCCAATGCCTTTTTTGTAATGATTGGGTTGGTTTGACAGCCAGCACATCCGTTTGTGGTCTTCAAGGTGAGCTCTTCTCGGGCTAATGGCAAAAGGTTGTTACCCCACTGCAGTTTTCATGGACCTTCACTTAGATTAAGTGGATGTTGTCCAAAGCTCTCGTGAGAAAACTTTGCATGTGGTGCTTAGGGACATGGGTTACTGGTGGACCTGGCAGTGCTGGGTTAGCAGTTGGAGTCAGGGATCCCAAAAGTCCTTTCCAACCCTCAGGATTCTGTGATTCCACGAGCTGGAAGCGTGTGAGCCTCTGTGGTCACTGAGGCGGTGGCACTGCCAATTGCAGATTAAAAGCACTTGCAGAAGTAAAGGTATTGCAGAGATGATGGCAGGTAGTACCTTTCACCAGACAGTGAAAATTGAAGGAACAGGTATCACCATATCTATTTTTTTGGGAGGCAGGTTTGGTACCATGTAAGTGCCATCAGCTCTGTGCTCCTGGAGGCAAACACGTTCCAGAGCCAGAGACGGAACCATACAATCCAAAAACCCCAGGCTATTTGGGAAACCAGGGTTTCTTGTGCACCATGACAGCCTTGATCCACGACTGCAGGGATGTGGAGAGACTGTACTGCAATGCTGCTACTGGGTGGTTTCTGAAATATTTGTGAAGGTCGTTGTGGTTTTAAGCTCAGCTGGAGATGAAACACCACACAGCCTTTTTTCTCTGCGCATCCAGGTGGAATGGGGAGCAGAATCAGAGTAAGACTGGTATTTTGAGATAAGAACGGTTTAATAATTGAAAATAAAGTAAAATACAGTAATAATGATAATGATAAGGATAATAAAAAGGGAAAAACAAGTGATGCACAATGAAATTGCTCATCACCTGCTGACTGAAGCCACAGCCCTCTTCCCCAGCCCAGATCAGCTGTGATCCCAGGTAAGTTCCCCCGGTTTATACACTGGGCATGATGTTCTACAGTGTGGAATATCCCTTTGGCCATTTTGGGTCACCTGTCCTGGCTATGTTCCCTCCCAGTTTCCTTTGTGAACCTCCTCACTGGCAGACAAGGAGGCAAGGAAGATAAAATCCTTGACTTAGATAAACACAACTGGGTGAAAACCCAAACCATCAGTGTATTATCGACACTATTCTCATTCCAAAGCCCAAACACACCACTGGAACAGCTATTGAGAAGAAATTAACTCTATTCCAGCTGAAACCAGAACAAGTGTCATTTTCAATTTTGTTTCCACACCCAGGTGATCCTTCTTTTCTTTTCCATCCCAGAGTCAAAGCACAAATTATGCGAATGCTACATGATGTGAGGATTTTCCATTTCAGGTTTCAATTGATTTTTAAAAAAATTTCCTATATATATATATAAAGTAATTAATATTACAGCGTGAAGAAACCTCCATCATCTGGCATATTCTGGTAATAAAGGATTTTTTTTTCAATATTTACTGTATTATTGCACTCTACGAATACAGGACTAACATGATCAGAAAGGGGCTGCAGAGAGTGACATATCAAGAAAATATTATAATTTTTAAATTTCTCATAATTGTGTTATTGGTAAATCAGATTCGTAGGAATGTGATTTCTAACACTGCAAATGAAAGTTTCATGATTTTTTTCCTCCAAGCCTAATTGCCAAGTATTACAATAAATAATTTTCCTGGGAAAAGATATAGGAAGAGACACTGGCAATTTAGATTTCTAATTAGGATACAAATTCCCCTTTGCATCACTGAAATTAAATTAAGCTGATAGTAAAAACTTTGTTTGAAATGCTTCTTTTTTTTTTTTTTTAAAGAACTTTTTTTTTTTTTTCCCAGTCTTTTTGCCCCTGTTGTTTCTGTCCTCACTCCATCATGGCCCCTTAATGGCACCCAAACTGATGAGTCCCCTCAGTGCCTCCTTTCTGGTGGCCTCTGCCACGTTTAGGAGCGAGATCAGTCACAATTACTGAGTAAATGAACCAGCCTTGCTGTAGGAATCCAGCCCCTGGGTATTGCTCCTCTTCCCTTTCACAGAGCCACATGGAGATGCAGCAGGTTTTTAATAACGTCCTCATGCTGCTCCATGTCCTGAGAGCTGCAGAGTCATCCTAAGTAAAGGGGATCTGAGGGCTCCTGTGCATGTTTAATGTTGTTATTCTCATTCCCATCACATTGCAACTGGGTCACCCTGGAGGAACTTGTGTAAAACGTTGACCTACTTCTGGAAAAGAAGGGAAAAAACCTTCAAAAATTATGCAAGAGCCTGTGTTTTCCATTACTGGAATTCTTCAGGCTCTGAAAGGATGGAGTTTGGGATAACAGGGGCTTGGAGAGAAAGAAAAAGGTTGGACAGGAAAACTAAAAGGGTCCATGATTTAGGGATCACACGGAAAACTCATTAGATATTTAAAGAAATTCAGAGATATGTTGGTGAAGATCCCCAAGTAATGTTCTTCATGTCGGATGAACAGGATACTGTCCTCAAGTGATTCACATCTAATCTGTCATTAGATCAGGACAAACAGGGCTAGTAGGCTATTGTCCTGCACTTTGGGCTCTTTAATTGTTGACACTGCAAAATGTGTCATCTGTCTGTTCATAATTTTAGAGGTTAGTTGTTAGCAGTTAACTCTCTAAGACTTTTCTGCCTTTTTTTTAGCACCCAATTGAGAAATTGATAGGTCTGATGAAGGAAAACCACCACGGCTTCAGGAGCATTTCACAGCATCTGCCCTTCATGATGGGATTTCACAAGTCCTCTGAAGATCTATGTGCAAGTTGCATACAGAAAAAACACTCTGTGTCAGCTCTGTGACCGACTGCCAAAATTATCTTGAGCTCTCCTTTAAGTGATGCAGTGTCACAGCAGCTCTTGCTCTGTCTGGCAGCCCAAAATCACCAAACTTCCTCCTTCACACCCTGCCCTGAGGCAAATCTTTCCATCTTTTTCTCGAATCCTACGCAGAACAAACAAAGCAACCATAACAAGAACTTTACTATTGCTGAAATCTAACATAGCCATGGCCAGCACCTATCCACTTTATTGTGTGTGCTGTGGGGGAATACAAGGAATGGAGAAAGAGCAGAACTGACTGTCAGAACTAGAAGTGATAGTGTAAGTCCAGTGATATTACTTGTTTATATTTATCTGTTCATTCAAGGTGAGAGAAAAAGAAAATTCCCGCCTTTACCTTTTTTGATGTGTCTGGTACCTGAAGGTATGGATGTCCCATGCTTTTTTTTTTTTTCTCTGTCTGCACTTGTACCCACTTAAGATACTGTAGTCCCTATTAATCAGTCAGCAGTTTTACAGTCACATTCAAGCCCAGGAAAAATAAAGATTATATTTATATCGTGAGTTTTGGCCTGGATAAAAATTAGTTGAAAAACAGGAGCACCAAGTGGGAGGAAGTCTGATGAGGTCACGACGAGCAACTTTGGTATCTCATTACAGGATTGGCTTGTGGAAGAGTAGAGCCAAGACATTTTGAGAGCCATCAGTAAGATACCTAAAATGTGAGGGCACAGGGATAAGAACACATTCATTTAACTTGGACTGATTCTGAAAGTGTATTTGTTCATTTGGAAGGTTTCCAGCTAAATTCAGGCATGCCATTCATGCATGTAAATAATCACATATTCCTAATATGTAATTTAATACTCTAGCTGTGTAAGAGAGTAAAAAACAAAACAAAACAAAACAAAACCCTCAAACACTTGATAAAAAATTGAAAATAGTCACTTTAAGGTCTGATAAATGCATAGATTTGGTACTGAGTCAGGTAATTTCCTGAATGTATGTTATGAAGGATTCATAAAATCATTGTACCATCACTTCTATGTAAACTTCGATTTGAACATGGTATTTTTCCTTGGTTCATAAAAATTAGTCTTTTAAGAAACTCTAATAAAACCTCTGTGGTAATAACTTAAGAAAGAGTAACCATTGCTAGAATCTGGGTCTGGAAATGAAGCTATGTGTTTTCAAGACATTTTTAGATATTTGAATTGTTACTTGCTGCATGTGGGATGCATTCTTTCTTAATAAACCATCAAGTGAAAGACAATGAAAATGACATGGTGTGCAGCAAATTTCCATAAAGATTAAGTACTTGAATTCAAATTATTGCTCTCCAAGTACAAAAAACACTCATGTGACAGCCATCTGTATTGCCCTGTCAACCACTGTGCAGAGTAAATATTTATTTAGATTATTTTGAGGCTTTATTTAATTCAATTGTTCTTCAGCTTATTTTACTTGCTCTGAAATATGAGCACAGGCTTCTACCAAGAAATCCGCATTCAGTTTTCTGAAACATTTTCAAGGATTTTTCACTTTGACAGCACACAAAGTTTTGTGCTGAACAAAGCCGCCTTTTCAAACATTTTCAACAGGAACACTTAGAGAAGATGATAAAAAAAAAAAAGGGCACTGTAAGTGATAAAATGTTATCAAGGCTTCTGTGACAATGGAATGAGCAATAGAGTGGATAGCTGACTGTCTCTAAACGTCCTTCACAAAATCCAGTGCATGATTTTTTGAGAAGTGAACTAAGGAATGGATGATTTTCAGATGGTAATCTCTGAAATAGCTTGGTCCACTCCTGGTGCTGTTGCACAACCTGCCATGCTCAGCTGTGCATGCCCTTTCCCTCAAGGAGATAAGAAGAGAGATGTTTGGATTTGTATTTCTTGTTTCTAGGTTAATCAGTCGAAGTGAGTGTATTGGGTTCCTGACAAAATTTGCAATTGGGTAGAGAGCGTTCCCGCTGGACTCTGTTTAATCATTGCAATGGTGTATATTCACTGAATTCGAGCTCTGTCAAACTACAGAAGGCACACCACTCTCTTAACTTATGAAGACTCTTCTAGTTTATGCCAAGTGTTCCCTCACTAAAAAACCAGTTCCATGTATACTCTAGTACTTCTCTTCTGTTTACCTATATTTATTCCAGGTGATATTTCTAAGATGATCTAAGCAGAAAAAATCTAATACTATAAAGTTTCTCTGGAAGGAGGTCTAACCAATATTTTATTTTTTTTTTAATATAACGTTTTCCAGCATGGAATCTTATTCTGTGTGTACCCTGCACAAGATAGAGAGGAAAATTAAAACAGGATAACTTAAATTACCATAATAAATTTACATTATAATTAATGACAAGGCAATCTATTACTGAAGAAAAAAAAAGTGGTAGCTGAGTGTTAAGGAAAAATATACCTACTGTAAATCATGCCTTTTACGAAAACTTAAAACAGTTAATGGAAAGGGAAAAAAAAATGAAAACCCACAAGGCATAGGCTTAATAGCACATATTTTTCTTTCTGTTAAAGATGATAATCAAATCCTTGTATACCTTCATATTTGAGTTGCTAAGGTGTAGTCTTAGCTTGAATTCCTGACAGAAATATGTCCTAGCTCAACTCAATTATAAAACATCAAGAAAGGAATTCAAAATGGTTTTAATTCATCAGTCTGTGTAATGACTTTGAAATACTAAGCTGGGCTATGATGCTTTTGGGACAGAAGAATTTGCAACATCAGCCAGTCAAAGGTCCTAACTCTGCAATTTCAGTGCTGAATTTATCACTTTTGGCACTGATGTCAACCATACGTCAATGCCTGCTCATGCGATGGGGACTATCTGAATCCAAGCTATTAATTCAAGGCCATAAAGAAAGTATATTTAGCTCTAATCCTAAGTTATTTAAAGTTATAGGCAGTGTTGTAGATGGATAACAAGGTTGTTTAGCTGGAGATGTATTATCTATTTACAAGGGTTGCCGATGACTTTGTAACTTACAGGAGGTAAAGACATCATTTTTTATCATTGCAGATGTGCGTTGGGCAAAAACAGGCCAGTCAGGAAATAATAAAGGTCACCTGTACAGGAATCTACCACCCTCTCTTCCTAAATGAAGCAAAGACTATCCGAGCTTTTAATGGTCCCCCACATAATGTATCTTCCTACCACATCTCCTTACGAGCAGAGAAACCTTCACAAAGGGCACACAACGTTCTGAAGAATGTTCTTTGCTGTGGAACCACAGAGTAGGATTAGAGAATTACAGGGTTCTTGCTGGAAGGGATCTCAGGAGTTCTCCTGTTTAACATCCTCTCTGAAGCAGGGCCAGCTTGGAGATCAAGGCTGTTTCCATTCCCGCCTTGAAAAACTCCATGACCGGAGGAAGCTTCCTACCCCGATTCCTGACGCCCCTAATGGAACGGAAGGTTCCGTCACCTTTCCAAGGTCATTGATGCTGTTCCTGAGGAATTCCACTTGTAAATATCCAGGCAGAGTGCAACACTTTAACCACGACCCTCAGAACCCGATCATTGAAGCAGCCTTTAAAATCTTTTATACCACAACACATATAAAAATACAACATAAAATCAAGGTAAATTTAAAGCTGTTGGTCTGCTCATAGCTCAGAATGTCAGTATGCCCTCTTCAGACTGTTGTCTTATTTCTCTGTGCTGTACTCAATTACACTTGGATGAAACAAAAATGGTAGTCTACGGCATATAAAATGTGGTTTTAAATTCTGTGCATTATTCACTTAGTTTCCATTATTTCCCTTGATTCACTGCCAGATGTTGCTATTGTTTTAGAAGCCTCTGCTGTAAAACTAATTGACTAAATCCCTTCCACAAACATTCATAAATGCATGAGAAGTGTTTTCAATGTCTCATCTATATTATACTGTCAAAGTCCACTTAAAGTTCCCTAAATTCCTCACTCTTTCCACAGCCCTCTTGTGCTCATCCATATTGACTTTTCTGGCAGCTTAAACTCTGTCTGGATCCAGGCTGATACATATCTGAGAGGGTTTGTGACAGGTATTGTCATTGTTCTTCCAGGAGACCCAAATTCCTGCATTATTCACTTCCACAAAAAGGGAGACTGGAGTAGCTGGAGGCTGCACATGGTTTTGTGTGCTCCCGTATCACAGTTTTGAAGAGGTGGCTTTGTTGTGGCTCCTCATCCGTTGTGACCTTGGAAAGTGGAGATATGGTAGAGACACATCCAGTGGTGATGTGCTTTAGTAAAGCAACACAAGGTTTTGGGAGCAATTTTTGTTTAAAAGAAGAAGAAAGAAGGAAAGAGAGAAATTTTCTATGTAAGTTCATACTGAGAACAGCCTAACACATTTTTTCTCTTGGGACATGAGAAGAAAAATGCAATAATTGCATGTTTTTTTCCAATATTGCTACAATGCTTTAAAGATATAGATGAATATGTGCACAGTATTTTTTATAAATAACAAATGTAATTATTACTGCAAAAAATGTCTCATTGGAGAAGATTATTGACCTGTCTCTCCCTTGTGAGAGAAACCACATGTTTAGGTTCTATCATGATTTCAGTATTAATCAATAGATTTTTAAAGATTTTGTTTAATTACATGAGATATTGTTGCAAAGTTAACGTTTTTGTCCCCTGGAGCAACTCTGTATCTTCTTTTTAATCTAGTTTTAAAAACATTTTATGCCCCACAATTTGATAGTATCCTTGAGAAACCAAAATCCTACAGCTAATGAGGATCTCAGAAGTACTATTTAAAACAGCAAATTGTCTTTCCAAGAACAACCATTGATTTCAAATACTGAAAACTTTCAGACAGATGGAAAGTGTAATTTTTTTTTTCCCTTTATGGGACAGGTAAATTTTCCTTTCTGGAACATGAATGGAGTTATTAGCAGCAGCAACAGCTATTTTATCACGGCCATCGGAAAGCAAAAGATTAATTACTGTCACTGTTCGTACTATGGTACCTTGTGGGGTACAAATTACATTTCTGTAACCTCAGCACCTTAATCAAAACCAACATGATCAGAGCTCATATCAATCTGCTGCAGCCAGCACCAAGTCTTTCTGTTCCAAATGGATGCAAGGTCAGCAGCATGGACTTCCGAAAGGACGGAGCAACCTTATCAGGGAAATGCACATGGTGAGGTCCAGAAGCAGTGACAACGTGAAAAATCAAGTTAACATCCAGCAAGAAGGCATGCACACTGCACTGCTGCTGCCTTTCTGTCAACTTGTTTCATGCTGAATCTAAGCAGGGGCTCGTGTAAGTGTCCCAAGTGCCCGCTAGCTCCTGGTAATTTGCCTGCAAAACATCTGAACTTCTATTAAATGGGCAAACACCACAGTAGATTAAAAAAAAAAAAAAAAAAGGAAAAAGGAGGAACAGAAATGATAGATGCTCAAAAGAGTCTTTCTCTTAAGAAATTAAGCTGAACTGTAGACTCCAGGCTTCTGTTTTCTGTGCCTGCTCACGCTCCTGTCGGCCAGTAACACCTTCCAGCGCTTCTGAGGAAAGCCAGTTGAGTTCACTCAGAGTGAGTCGTGCAGCTGAACTTGGGGTAATCTCCAGCCCAGCCAAAGGGTTTATTTATGAAGACTTATCTATCAGGCTGCTAATGGAAATGATCTTACAACACTCAGCCTATGTGTTTTTTAAACACAAAGCTGCTGCAAATGTTCTTTAAGAAGAGCATTTTGATCCTGAAAAGAAGAACAATGTCTTTCCAACCACATTAACTTTAAAACCACTGCAAAATATTAGGAAAAATAGTGAACTGATTTACAATCAGGCTAACAATACAAGGCAGAATAGTTTAATGGCTTGAGAGGTCAATTAATCATAAACTCAGTGGAAATGTGATGAAGGACGCACTGTAAAGCTGTGCAAGGTTAAACCACTTAATACCAGACTTCGACTACCCTCTTGCTGAAAAAATCTTTGACCAGATTTTTGAGCATGCATACCAGAAGCTGAGCATCTTAGGCTTGTATTTTTGTGCTCATGTATATATCTCATATGTATGTCTGCATCTAAGCAATGCCACGAGACTTAGATAACTTATCTGTGTATCATTCCATTCTATAAAAATAAGTCGAGATTTAGACACTGAAACTTAGTGGCCCACATTGAAAACTTTTACACTGAAGTTTTAGTTTACAGCCAAATATTTGCACCATGAAAATTCAGCTACAAAAAGTAGTTTTCTGATGGAATATGCTGTCTGACCCATGTATTCCTTTCAGGAGTCCCTGTGTCAGTCATTCATGGTCTGTCTGTCTCTGTGTAGCTGAGTTGCTCGTGGGTTCATAAGATATCAAAACATATTGTAGTTTCAATCTGCCCTAGAATGTTCTGCAGAATCGTTAATTACAGCTTTAAACATATTGCTCTAAGTCAGAATTTACGGGCATGTCAAAATTGGCCACTGCCACTGAGTATGTGCCGTTCAGGCAAATGTCTCCTTCACAGCTTTACTCAGTGGGGAGGAAAAGTAATTTAAATAGCCTGGTGAGAATATTATACAAATTAGTAAACAAACAAACAACAATTTTAAAACTGAAGATTACACTTTGTCTGCTTCTAAGGAACCCAGCAGACCACCAGTTTTCATCGGCATTGGGGCTTCACAGATGCATGTACCAAAAAAAAAGTGAATTCTAACTAAATAATGTCAACAAGAAAATGATATAGAATAAAAAAACCTCAGCCCAGCTGAAATTTAATATAGCTGTGCAAGTACCAAAAAATTAACTTACGTTTTTCACTGTTTGGATAGGTGTTATTTGCATCAAGCTACGGAAAATAACTACAGGAGCTCTTGCTCCTGTAGAAAAATAACATCAAATCTGGGTTCTGAATCCAGCATTCTGAAATCCTTGGGTAGTTCAGCATGGATCACGCTCCTGTGAGGCTGTTAGCAAGGGCATGGAGCTGTCAAGACAAGTTTGGCAAAATGAAATCCCCCATAATCCAGGCAGGAATGTTCCAGCAAACACAGAAATTGACCCCATCTCAGGATAATGACTTATCCCCTCCTTTCTCAAATACTCAGGGAAATAAGAAATTCTGTTAGTTCTTGGTGGTATGTTTCCACTTCCTAATGTTCTTGGGGCAACAATAGAGCAACTTTGCTCTTCAGCATTGCTAAACTCCTTTTTCTTTACTTTCTTAACCTGAGTTCAATCCAGCTGCATGGTCTAGTGCCCATGTCAAACTAAGAAGCTTCAGGCAAAGCCACTCACTCTCGGAGTGCTGAGGAGGCAATTTTTATTTCAGCACAAGCTGGACAAAAAGCCCCTGATTTCTTTCTCTTTCTCCCCAGCGCTCAGCAAAGCCTTGTGACATATTCATGCCAAGCTGTCCAAGCCTCAGAGAAGCCAAGGCTACTCGTTTAATGAACGCTGACCATGCAAGTATTGGCTCCATAACCTTTCTGATCTACTTTTATGAAGCAACTGATGTTAAAACATGAATTTGAAGCAGTGTGTGCTGCTACCTTTGCTGTTTCCCTGTTTAAAAATTAACAGGAGCTCATAAATTTATAACCATTAAGAGACAGGCTGGTACTGAAATGTAATCGAAGGTTTAAATTTGCAATGAGAGGCTTCTGTGTTGCAGGTACAGAACAGAGGCAGATCTTGCTCCGAAAGTGACCCCTCTGCTGTGTTGGGGACTTTTTCAGTGGCCACAGAGAGGGCCAGAAATGTTATGTGAAAGTATCCTACAGATTTTCCGGAGGAAGAATATATATTTTTTAAAAATTCTTCCCCCTCTGTGTAAAACCCCCATTTTGGACTAGTGTAGGTCCTTCAATTTTGCTAGATCATGCTCTTCTGTATGCTCTGTTTTATATTGTAATATTACATTTATGAAACAAGGAGATAATGTGCTTAGTTTAATGGGAGTGGGAGATTTAACCTTGAACCGTAAATCTCATAATGTACTAAAGAAAGGCTTTAAAATTGTTATTTAAAAATCTAACAGTCCCATACAAATACTCTGAATAACAAATACTCTTTGTTCCTGCTCACGAATATCCCTGAAGAAAAAGGCAGCCATACTGGAGCATGCAGAATAACCCAATGGCTACTTTAATTCTTCATGCTTTTTTTTTTGCAAGGTGAACAAAAATAAACCTGAACAAAATAAACTAAACAACGAAATGACACAACTTCAGCTCTCCATCGTGTGGTTTTGTGTTTATGAGAGAAAAAAATTCGTGCTGCATGAAATACTGTATTGTGACTTAAGCTATCACCTACATTATCATATTAATGCTTGTGAGATGCTGAGCTTTAAAATCCATATTTATATCAATACCCATTCTATTTTTATGATGTCTCAGGAGCTGAAACTACATTCTTTAGGAGGAATCTGACAATAATTCTTCTAGCTGCTATGCATGCACTCTGCTGTGAGGTGTAGTCCCTGCTTCAGCAGAAGTGTCTGCCTGACTGTAAGGGACCGGTCTGTGGTGTGGAAGAGTGACTTCAGCTAACACATCAAAACAGCATAAAAGTTACCTGTCTTATTTAGAGTTACTCTCTAGAAATTGTTTTTTTCAGGCTTTAAAATGCTAACCAAGGTTTCTCACGTGAGGCTGCTACACCGTGCTTTAAGATAAAGCTGGTTGTATCTAATGTATGCTTCATGAAGAAAAAAAAATGAAAATGAAAAAAACCCTGAATATGCCAAAATGGAGAAGAGCATAACATTTCCCCTTGCAAGACATGAAAAATAAACTGCCTTTAAAATGTGCTGAGAATTTTTTATTTGCTTGTTTGGTTCTTTTTTGTTATTTTTATTTTATTTCGAATTGGAGATTGGAACAAGGAAAACAACCACTTAATGCCTTTGATCAAATCGTGCTTTGGAAGTGGACCCTGGATTAATGGGCTTAGGAATGTCCTGCTAAATTACAAACATCTGTAATGATCCTCCAAGGACAAACAGGGCACTGTGGTTCAATGACTGGGTAATGAAATTGCTGTGTAGCCGTCCTTATCGGCGAGCAAAAGTTTGCTGGTGCTGCAGGACAGGCTGCCCCAATGTGCTGGAAAACCACTGCTGGCTTATCACTGTAATTTCCCCTATGTGTTCATAAAAACCTTCTATGTAATATTTATATCCACTTTTTAAAAGCAGACTAATTAGAGTCTGTCCGTTTGCCTCTTGTTAATGAATTCTCTTACACAGCTTGACATTACTGAGAATATAAATGGTTTCAACAAGCATGTTTTTCAAATCCTGGCTGTAACAGATATCTTTGTGGAATATCTTCTCCTTCGAGATTTGTCTGATAAAATTAAGTCTGGGCTCAGAATGAATGTGATTTACTTATCACTGTGCACTTACTGTCCCTCTTGATCAATGTAATCATTTTTATACTTTCAAATACAAAAAAAACTCAAATCAAATCAAGACACTACCATCTTAAGAAATTCTTTGAAGAAGACAAGTATTTTGAAAAGCTGGATAAAGTGTCTTAAAAATGTCTAAATATTTTGAACATAATTTCATGGTCTAATCTGATCGAAACTAGAAACACAGAGCTGTAGTTTGGGCAGATGGCTTTTGTTTCTTCATAAACTGTTTAATTCAAAGACTAGATCTTTGGGAGAGAGCATTATAACCTGCTGTTCTTAAAGAGAAGTTTGGGAAAAAATAGACATTTTGAGCCAGTTGTATCTGATCTAGATCTCTGAATTTTTTCACAACCCATCATATCTGTCCCTTAAGAGTAAAATTACGTAAAACTCTGACTTCATCCATGTAGAGGTGAAATGACCTTTATAGGACAGATTTTTAATGTGGGACTAGAATCTGAAAATTAGGGGTGATTTTATTGCAGACCAAACCAACTCTAGACCCAACATATTGCAGAGTTTCTTTTGGAAGGCTGCAGGAGGAGACCCTTTCTGTTCCTGGCCCCCCACAAAAGTTTGGGTCTCTCCTCAGAGCTGAGTCACAGCGATGTCAGATTGTGCTGTGGACATAAGGGGTGACCCAGAAACATTAGGCAAATACTGCAGGCATCAAGAAAATGCAAGACCTGTTCACTGAAGAAACACTTCAGCTCCAAAGCTATGGTTTTAGTGTGGCAGAAAACCAGATTAATATTTATAACCATCTTACTGCTATTTATTTTCTCTGATTGAAAAGTCTGAAAAATGGGGTTTCCTTTCCTTACTTTTTTTTTTTTGGCAGATTGAGGCTCCATTCAAGTGGGAAAATTTGGAAAATAAATCAGAATATACGTTTATAACCTGAGTAAACTAGATATTACTATTGATCAAGACACAAGGATGAGTATAAGAAAATTATGTAGCAAGCTGTCAAATGGCATATCTGCTTTGAGATACTGGTCTGTCATATCATTGTAGTTTCTTCGATTTACATCAGACAGGAATATTCCTCCTCTGTAAAAATCACCATTTTTCTAGATAAACTAATTTCCCTCCATGCTAACTCTAAGAAACCAAAAAAGCATACAGATCTGAAAAAAGGGGGGGAAATACCTCAAATTGGGAAAAAATACTAAAAATTGAGATCATGTCTTTTGGCTACAGAATAAATGATATAATATTCAAGCATTTTGCGTATCATTCAAAACAGTGGATATCTATTTATACTTAACCTCCTGCCAGAGAATATTGTAAAAAAGATACTGTAAAAAATGAGGATGTAATTTATTTATTACTTATGTTCTCTCACCTGTGTGTGGCTTGGCCATATACATGCCAGCTAATTGAATTAAGGGGGAAAAAGAAATTGACAGATAGCATCCCTAAACTAAGAAGAAACAGCAAAACTAGTGCAGCTATAAGCCAAAACACCACACCTAACTTCACATATAACTTAAAAAGTTTATAACAATGTCTGAGTAGACTGAGGTGGACTGGTGGTACTGAAATCTATCATACCGCTTATGTTGACAGTATAAACATAGATTTTTTAAAAAATTCTCTTTTTTTATTACAGATGTTTTTAAGTATTGGAATTCATGTTTTGCAGAAGGTCTGGATATGTCCAGATATGCCCATCACTGACTTTATGCCTAGTTAATCTGACATTAAATGAAGATTCAGTAGACGTGCCAACTACAAATGGAAAGGCAAAATCAGAAAAACCTCATCAGAGGACGAGATGCAACCAGAAGAGGAGATAAAAATTGACAAGCCTTTATTCTCAGAGTACCTGAGTAGCACGAAGAAGATGAGGTCTGATAGTCAATAAATAAAAAGGCTGAAGTTTTGACATCCTTTCACCACTAGTCTGTTACTGGTGTAACTGTAAATATAAGTATGCTTTATTTCCATGTATATTTACACACACATATACATTTTATATGCAAAAAATATATAAAATAGCTATACAATTAATATAGACTCGTGCATAGACCTGGGAAATTATCACAGTGATGGAAACATTGAGAAGATTGACAAATCAGCACTCTTTCAAACCCCAAAGCAGCATTCTGCAGGGTTGACGTTCATTAATGACATGCAGTGGCTGGCTCTAAATCATTGTCAGGCATTCTCATTGCTTATGTAAAGAAATAACATTTAAGAAGCTTTAAAAACCTTTTTCTTACATATACAATGACATGGATTTGATGAATATACTGAGTGCTGGTGGTGAAAGTCCCTGATGGTTTTAGTGGCCAAGCTCTGGGTGATGCAGCCTGGAGCAGAGTGGGTGACCCTCGCCTCGCCTCGCCTCGCCTCGCCTCCCCTCCCTCCCCTCCTCTTCCATCCCAAAATAAAAGGGGACAATCACATCTGCTCTGAGAACAGTTAATCTTAGATTGAAGACCAGGATTTTTTCTGGTTTCAGCACACAACTCCCCCATGTGCTCAGAACACTCTCTTGGTGAAGAATTTAGCACTTCCTTTGAACGACTACATCACCTCGCCCTTTGCCCGTTCACCTTTAAGTATTAATTATGCGTTTAAGCAGGAAAGATGGAGAGAGACAATTGCCAAGGGCTGGAGGGACAGGAGCCAGGGAATGGCTTCCCAGGGCCAGAGGGCAGGGCTGGATGGGATCTTGGGAAGGAATTGTTCCCTGGGAGGGTGGGCAGGCCCTGGCACAGGGTGCCCAGAGCAGCTGTGGCTGCCCCTGGATCCCTGGCAGTGCCCAAGGCCAGGCTGGACCTTGGGGCTTGGAGCTGCCCGGGACAGTGGGAGGTGTCCCTGCACGGGATGGGCTTTGGGATCCCTTCCAAACCATTCCATGATGATTCTATGACACATCTGTCCTGCCATAATTACGCAATTTATGTCTGGTTTCAAGCCAAGCATGTACGAACTGTGTCATTTTTAATCTGAAACTAATCCATGAATACAGCAACCCTCTGATGTGGATACAGTTTTTGCTAAAGAGACCAGCTGATAATAGTGGGGCTCACACACTTAGCACAAGTTACGAGGTAACAGGTGATCAATCTGCAGGGCAAAAAGCCTGACAAGATGCTGCTTAGAAAAGCTTTATTTTGTTTTTTTTTTTCTTTATTCAAGGGTGTGGTGTGGACAAGATGTTGGAAATGCTGACTTGTTTAAGACCCGTGCAGCAAGAGAAGTGGACAATATGTATTTTGATGAAAACAAGGCTTTTGACTCAGTTGTAAACATATATTCATGTTTGAAGAAATAGTCATATAATTATGTGGATTTATGTTTCGATGGCTGTAGAAATATACAGTTATAGAAATCAGGTAAAAGTGCTTAGAAAACCATAATTATAATAACCATAAATGCTTTATATTCCACAGGAAAATATACATCGTGTGGTTGCGTAAAAATCAGCAATAATTTCATTAATTGGAAGAAACAATGTTCACTTTTAAGTTAATATTTGGATCAATCTGAGATAGATTAAAATGTCCCTGGAGAACAGATTTGAGTTCAAAGTAGATTAAAAATAGACAAAATTCAATAGACATCTTATTGGGAAAAAAAAAAAATCTTATGTTATAGTCAATGACCACCTGAGTATGACTTAGCAAAGGCATAAAGTTGCAGAAAAGCAGTTGTCATATGGGGGTACTGTGTAGCCTATAAGATTAGTGAAGTAATTATTCCATTCAGCTTTGGCAAAGTCTCTTTGGTGTCCTGTGTCCTTTCAGATGCCAGGCTCCAAGGATTTAGCTGTATAAGCCCCGACATCTTTCTTGGAAGAGAACTCTATTACTCTCTGATCACCGAAAATTCAAAGCCTTCCTCCAGTCACAGAGGAACTTTTCCTGTGTTTTTAAAGGCATGCAACTGAGTGGATTAATTTGCTATGCCCAGTCGTGTTCACAGACACTTATTGGTGGTTATGGTTTGGTGACACCAACCAGCACAGTCAGGTGACATTGGACAATTCATTAACAGGGATGACTCCTGCTAATGGTGAGTAACAGATGCTTTGTTTTGCATCATGAACAACGGATTGTTTGTGAATATACATAAAAACTAACTTGTTTTGAGATTGGCAGAGGTGTGTTAACTCTAAATTTAAGAGTTGGGCTTTTCTGTTGTTGGTTTGTGGCTTTGTTTTCAATTCAATCTCCTTTCCTCCTGGTGTGCACCTACACAAGTTTGAGGCCTAGAGGAATAATTGCGCTAATTATTGCATGGCTGAATGTTTGCTACAGACACTGTTATGGCACTTGCAAGGACTTGCAATGCCTTCCTTCAACTGGGCAACTCATTAATTCAGTCCAATTTCATTAAAACTTCTATGACTTCACTTGAGATTTATCGAGATAGACCAGCTCTCTCAGCCCCTAAAGTTTCTTTCAGCTGTGCTGTACAAGGAGTTGAAATAGGTGAGATGTCTGAAGTCTTATGTGCAGCTGAATGCAGTCAAATAAGCTCACCTATCAGTGAATGGAGGAAAGATGATTGCATGAGGAAGGAAGAAAAAAGGAACAAATAATGGGGCACTGATGGTGGGGAACCAACTGTCTTTGTCTAACAGAAGTTCATGTACTTGGCAAGTTCAGAGGCTTGGGTGTAAAGCAGAGGATATTCTCCACTTAATAGCAGTACAGCTTTTCGTAAATTGCTGATTTTTGGGATATTCAGAAGCATGTGACATATACTCAGAAAAACATCATCCTCCTTTTCTCCTCCGTAGTGTTACTCACAATAGATTTAATGTAAAATTAGCCTCTGATAAAAGTGGGAAGTATGAGGTTCTGTTAGAAAGTGAATTCACAAGGAAAACTTGTACTTAAAAGTACTTTCCACTGTCCCAGGCTGCTGCAAGCCCCAATGTCCAGCCTGGCCTTGGACACTGCCAGGGATCCAGGGGCAGCCACAGCTGCTCTGGGCACCCTGTGCCAGGGCCTGCCCACCCTCCCAGGGAACAATTCCTTCCCAAGATCCCATCCAGCCCTGCCCTCTGGCACTGGGAAGCCATCCCCCTTGTCTTGCACCACTTGATGTCACCCTGTGCTGCTATGGGGATGTGTGTTACGTGTGAGCATCATACTTTGGAGCCCTACAAAGTTTTTATTCTGGCTTTTGTGAAGCCAGAATTACAAAAAAAAATCTGCTCGCTTTTTTTCTTGTGAGTTTCTAAATTTAAAGACTTTGAATCATATGAATTTTTCCTCTTTTACATTCACACCCATGTAGGATGAGTCACTGTTTTTACTTCTTCAGGGAAATCCATAATGAATCCAAAATCCTGAGTGGATGACAGCATTATATGCTCCCTCTGTGTAGGTGTAACTGATTGCCAGGTGCAAGTGAGCTGCTGCCTCTGACTCCTTTCCACACTCAATCAATTTCCGCATTTATTTGGCAGCTTTTCTAGGACCATTTTTACTCAAATATTTTATGACTTACTTTCTGTCAGCCTTACAAGTATTAGAGCTCTGTAAACGGGAAGAATAATCAGTATGTGTTCAAAGAAAGCTGAATTAATTTAGGCGCCATTTGCTGTACACGAAACAGTCAAGTGTCGAAATTTATCAGTTAGAATGTGCAATAAATTTTTGGAAATGATTGGTTACATAAATCATTGAGTGAATCATGAATGTGTACAAAAATCACACATGTTGCTGCCTGGGCTGAGTACTTGCTTCTCTGTAGTCTGGTGTGCTGTAAATGATTTTTAATACTCTGACTTAAGGTGCTGACTGAATAATTCAATAAAGTTTATTTTATCTTGAAAGCTTCCCCGAATAAAATTCCTAATTGGATGCATTGGCTATAGAATAATTGCCTCCTGAAATTCTCTTATCACGTGCTTAGGGTTTTGAAAGTCCAGGTTTTTTTTTTCATTTGTCATTTTATTTCATTCATTTCATGCAGGAAAAAATGATCTGCGGTTCAGTCAATGTGCTGCGATGTTGCTGGGCCTGAGACATGTAAGTTCAGATTTTCAAAGGCAGGAATAGTTTAGTGGCTGCCTGCCTTTGTGATTTTCTCCCCCTTTTTTCATCCCATAACCCATGGTTACTTATTACATTCTGTCAGTCTGGGTAGGAGGGCATCTATCTGAGTCCATTATTTACTACTTTTTCCAGCAGACCTGAAACTCAGAGGTCTCCTGCTGCTACTCAGGGTGTGAGGGAAGCATTTCCCCAGCCCCCTCAGCTCTGCTCTGCAGTTCCTCCATGTGATGGAAGGAGGAAATGTCTCTCTGTCTCGAACAGAACCATGCCCACAATCACGAGAAATAATGAGGATTTTCAGCATGCACTGCTTTAAACTGAGACTGTGGGGGTTTTTTTTGTTGCCGCAATCATAAAAAATGAAGTCAAGTTCTTAAAAGAAGGTGAACATGTCATTCATGCTTCCTAATCAGAGAATCCCTGGCAGAACAGGAGGGATCCTCATGCACCTCACCAGCAGTTTCCAGTTTCTCCATGTGCCAGCGTGACAGGAAAAGAAAGCCATGACCCGAGTGCAAAGGAAAAAACTGAAAATCAAAGAATTGGGAGTTAAAGATTAAGCTCCATTTGAATAAGAATGGGTGGCCAGGTGGAAACTTCTCTGTTGTTTTTGGTAGGGAAGTTGTCTCTTCATAGTGATGCTGTCCCCATTACCTGCTTTCTCATACTGCATTGTCTCTCTATATTTCACATCTATGCAGGTGAAACCACTAAATGGAGCTTTCAATAGAGTTGTCTAGATAATCCATGATGCAAATGAAAAAAAAAAAAAAAACAACAAAACAAGCAGGAAAATAGGAATTTTTCATTCTAAGAACCTTATGTGGGAATGCAGAGGGTACAAAATTACAGTGCAGCATAAATATAGATCATATCTTACACTCTGGAATAACTTTTGAACAACTATATTGTGAAGCTAATGTTAGTAAAACAGCAAAATTTAACAAAGAATCACTGAGAAAAAACCCCAAAACTGACATAAAGCTTTCTCTTCCTCTCACTAGAACCACTAAAATATAAAAGATGTTCTAAATATGCATCCAATCTGCTTCTAAAAATACCTAGGATGGTGAGAGTTGAAAGTATTTCACATATAATTTATGCTTCTAAGCATGTTTCTAAATCCTAACCAAGATTAATACTTTGAGAGTAAATATTCATTTTCTAGACAGATGGGACCAAAGGAGGCAATTAATAGGTCTTCCTGCTATGTGGACTTTATTCTACTGCTATCTGTTAATGCTGCCAGAAAGTTCCCTCATTAATCATAGAACTCTTTCTTCTTTAATATAGACACTGTCCAGTGGGGACTCGTGACATCTTAATGAAAAATTCCTCTTTACATATTTAGGTGAAAAATCTGATGTCTTTTTTTCCCCTCTCATATTCGTTCTTTTCTGTGGTGCCTCTCTGGTAAGATGCAATCCCGTAAATACATAACCATCAATCCAATCATTTGCCTTATCTGTGCTCCTCACTGTAATCCATAATTTATATGAGGCTGCCTGACATCAGACAGATCACATTTTGGAGCAATCCAAAAACACCCCTCGCTTCATCACTCTTAATTTGGGGATGACTTTTGGTTTTCCAGGTTTTTGGGACAGCAGGGGGTCTAATTGGTACCGAAATGAACCGTGGCTCCCAGAAGGTTCTGTCCTGTGGGAGGAGACAAGTCAGTGTGAGCACTTGAAAGTCATCCTGAGTGACTGATAGCACCCTATTGTAGTTAATAACAGCTTTTCCTTCTAGGTGACACATTAGCTTAATTTTCACAAATAACTTCTTTACTCTGTACTGTACTCCCAAGATATCACGGCTGTATTTCTTATCACCACCCAAGTGGCCAGTAAAAGACAGAGGCTTTTATGACTTTTTTTTTTTCTTTTTTTTCCCCATAAAACAAGAAAGTGTATTCCCACGGAGTTATTTAACTTGGTTCTTTCTCTGGTGCTTGTGAAATGTGATGTACCAAATCTGTCTCTTCTGCAGCTTGAAAATTTGCATCAAAGCGTTTGTTCCTCCTTCTTTGTCAATTCCCAGAATGCTTAGGCATAGCAGCTTCTCTGTCCTTCATGATGTTGAACGGTGCAAAACGGTGTTAAAAATACAGTAGGTCTGTCCTTTTCTAGAAACAGGCACGCACCCTGCTAAATTAAAGTCGTCACATCCCTCACAGAGCATTAATTCCGCAGCAGCTCTCCAACATCAGCAGCCCCATTGCCTCAGGGGGTTACAAGTGATGCACCCAGGAGCAGCAGTAACCTGTGTCTGGTTTTCCAAGACATTCTCATCCCAAGAAATGGAGATTCCATGGAGATCACATGGCTGAATCCATGTCCCATCACATCAAAATTGTCTTTTGACTTTGACTTCAACTCTCCTCTGCCTTGCAGGCAAATTTTAGATTTATTTTCATTTCTTTTCATCAGATTTTAGAAAAAAAAAGATAAAAGTAAAAAACCCCACAAACAAATGAGAAAACACCCCTCCACACACACACACATATAAACAAGATTATTCCTTTTCAAAAATAAAGTGACAATTTAGGTTCAGTCCTTCTATGTTCCTTTATGTGTTTGAACCTCGATCCATCGAACTTAAAATGAGGCAACTACACTGTGCATAATCTACAGAGAGGTTGAGTATGTGGTTGCCCTGGCAACAGACAGAAAGTTCAGGAAAAACCTCCTCTCCACCTTTATATTTTTCCGTTGCTTCTAATGATCACCAAAATTATATGTTTTTAAGGTTCACCTAAATGACATGTTGTAAATCAGGTATATTAAAGCAAAGTTTTTTAGGAATGTTGAATGTCTTGCCATCAATTAAAATAAAATAGGGTCTGTGACAACAAGATATGTGACAAAACTGATGATTGAGTGTCGGGACATGCAAATGACTGCAAATGAAATTGCAGTCTTGTGCCTTTCCTCACTTTGGGGAAAAGTGTCTTTGGCAATTATACAGAGAATGAGTAATGGCATTATCTATATTAAAATAGATATACATATATATATATATATATATATACACACATATATATATATACATATATATATATATATATATGTACATATATATAAAAGATAGTATTCCTAGACTGGAACCTGAGTTTCTAAATCACAACCATCTTCTTGGCCTAACATGTATTAGTCACCTGATGAAGTCATGAACTTTCAAGGTCGACCTCTGAATCAATTTTAGAGGATCAGGTTCACCTCAATTTTTTTTAATGCAGTCTGATGCTGCGTTTTAGGCATGGTAATTTCAAACTCCCTAGTCTAATGAAAAGACTAAATGTTTGTGCTGCTTCAGGAGAATCATTTCACAGTACATTAACAGTGTTTATATTGGAATCAGCTGGAGCACTGCATCTGGCAGGTCATGGGTACGTGCAAACGGATGGGAGCAGAGTTTAGGACACAACAAATTCCTGGGTCCTTTGGCCTGCCCAGCTCTGAAATCAATTTGGCCAATGAATCCTGGCTGTGTCTCCTTGCTTTTAGGCAGCAGGAGGAAATGTCCCACGTGATAGGCAACATCTTTTCCAGAGCACTCTTGCTGCGATTTGCAGAGGAATTATCCCAGGATTCCACATTTCTGGAAAGTTGTTCACTCTGCTTCATCCAGAAGTTTCATTTAAATTCAAATTACGTGAAAATGTAAATCAAATATAAAGAAGAAAATAATTTTAAGATTTGAAGTGCTCTTGGAAACTGTCTCAGCAAAAAGAACTGGCCTGTCTCAGGAAATATGCTCTCGTCTCAGGTTATCAGCCTGATTTAGGGGTTTCTTTCTCAATTCACATCAAAGCTCCATCACATGGTGATAATTTGGTTTTCTTAAGGTGAAAGAGAGAATAACAGGGACTGTGCTGCAGCTCAACGAGTACTTTAGCATTGTTCTGCGAAAGAGGGGAGGCATTTAAAGAGGAAAGATTGCTGCGGATTGCAGAACAACCTGTATCCTGGGCATTTTCTTAAAATACGTAAAAATCCTATTCAAAGTCTTGTTCTAAGCAGAAAAAAGGGATTAAATTCAGTGGAAACAGTAAGCCACTCCTACTTTTATCCCAAATGTTCAGCATTTACCCTTGGAAAGGTTTTACTTCTTAACCACCCAAATCAGGGTCGACTAAAAAACAGAGGAAATCTATAATTAATTTTATAAAATACAGGTATATCAGGTGGAAACAAGAGAGGAAGGAGCACATCCACACATTTTAACAGACAAAAGAGATGCAGTAATATGAAATGACTCTGAAAATGCAAATGAATTATGTGATTCCAACTGAGAAAGATAAACAATTTGTGCAAAGCAGTAGTGAAATCCTGCAAATTTCTTTGGAAATAGTGGTAGGAAATGGCACCTGGAGTGATAAAACATGGGAGATATCTTCTTAAGCAAAACCAAGAAGAAATGTCTTTAAATCCATTGTTATGGTGCAGGAATTAGAGGCACTTCTGTAAGAATGAGGTCTTAGAGAAGCTTCTGAGAGTGGTTGGTTTGGAAGTGCTGGGGGTAGGAAAAACAGGGACTCCCTGGAGATTTTTAAGGAAAAAAATAGAAGTTTATCAAAAAGATTGCATTGTGGCTGTTATAATGATGAACAATAATTGCTACAAAGTATTTGTGATTGCATTTGCCCAGCCTCATGCAGCCAATCAGAAGAGGATTGAAAACATTTATTTTAAGAATATCCTGTTACCTGACGCTTTTTGCTGGATAATTCCACTTCAGGCCCTGCTATGTTCTGCTGAATTCACTGACTAATTCCTCATTTCTTTTCCTTTGTTATGTGCTTCAATTTCAATTTTCATTTGCATTTTTATGATTTAAATATTTGCAGAGGGAGTTGAATACATCTGGAAGGCCCACACTGGTAAAACTAAAGATTTTAAAGACAGTAAGAATGTTCACCATTGTCTTCACCTCCGTGGAAACTTTTGTCACTTAACTCTTTATCACATGATTCAGTGCTAATTAATTTATACCTCTGTGATGCTAAGCATCCCCACTGGGGGTATTAAGTTCACAATTTTTTTACTGATGTTAATTTAAGTGAAAGGTATTGGACCTCTTAGAGGGCTGAAGATGTGATTGTAAGTCCTGCTGTTGAATGCAAACCAAATCACCCTAAAAACATATTGGTCTAAAAGACAACGATAAGCACTTTTAATTTTTTGTTTGTTTTGTTTTTAATCTTTGAGTTAATCCTTTGTGTTTTCTCAATGTATTTCCATTTGGTGTGGTCCTGAGGAGAAAACAGAGAACAGGTGGCAAACTATGCCAGAAGTATTTAATAAATTTAGACTACTTATCAAATTAAGATAAATTAAATATCAGTGAAAGTCTTTATGAAAAGAGATCGAATTAAAACAACTGCATAAGTTGCTTCATGAATGTTAAAACTGCAAGTAAAATAAGTTGCTGCCATAGACCTTTACGAAATATTTCCTAGAAAGCATGTGATGTCAGATAGAGATGGGCCCCTGGAATGTCGGAGGTGAAATAAGAAAGCAAATTGAAGTTTTTATTGTAAATGAGAAGCAACATTCAGATGTTAATAAGCAGAAATGGGCAATGCAGAGATAAAAATAAAAGCAATATCTGTGCTGGAAGTTGAAAGACTAATGTGGTCAGAATGTTGTAAAGAACAGGGCAGAGATAATGTGATGAGAATTTACAAAGCCAAAAATAAATTAAATGTGTGATCTTTGGACGAAGCAAATATGCTGCCACATGAACCTTAAGGACCATTCTTGGAGTAGCTTTCTTACATTTTCACAAAGGCAAAAAACAAAATCAAACCCATCACATTCTTTAGATTCCACAGTTTAAAGAGAGAAGAGATGAGCAATGTTCAGGTGGTTTGTTACCTATCACACAGCAATTCCTTGAGACACCGTTGAGAAAGAAATGATTGACAGTCCTTCAATGTTTGTTACTTAAAAATCCCCAAACCCTATCAGAATATATTGGTTTCGAAATAAAGCTTGTGAACAAAATATCAGGGAAAGAGAGGAAAGGAAGAAAATAAAACAAGACCCATGAATGCCACTGAAAGAGTTTGCACTTATCCCTTAAGCACGTCTATACATAAATCTGAAATCTTTTTTCTGAGTTCCTGTTTCCCAGCGTTCTCCCTTTGGACCTTTGTCAAAATTTCTTCAAGGAAAATCTGTGTCACTGATGCTCTGAGTGCGTTCCATTTGCATGGTGGGGAAAAAAGATAAAGAAAACTCACGGTCTGAACAGGACATACAAGCAGTGGGAGAAAGAATAACTGATTCATGAATATGAATATATAAATTATACATGTGACTGATATTCGCACCGAGAATCTCTAAAACTATTCTGCCACAATTACATTTATATTAAAACCCTTTCATGCTGCCACAGAAGCCTCAGTGTAAACCTCTTATGCCCATGATTCCTGAGAGAACACGGCCCGGGCTCCGTGATTCTGCAAATTGGAGTGGCACTTGTTAAAACAGCGAGATTTGGCTTTATGAAGCAGGGAGGTCACATCAGCAAGTGGCCTGAAGCAATGAGTTTAGCTCGGAACCTGAAGCGCAGCAGCTCTCTGCCAGCACCAACTCTGCTGCTGGGAACCAGCCCCTCGCTGGCTCGGGTGGCTTTCCACATCTCCGTGTTCCTTTACAGCTGGAGAGGGAAATGACAAATCAGGATAATTCCTACGAAATCCTACACCTCCAGGTCGACCTGCCCTCTTGATGACAAACTCCAGTTTTCCCCTCGTAACTCTGGATCCAGAATTTAGCCTTCCTGTTATTACCATTCTAAGGGCGGTGCAACCCTTGCAAATACAATTTCAGGGCATTGGCAGAGGTCTTAAAGATAGTGTGAACACCATGACTGTGAGGATGTGAGCTCTGAAGCATGGCTTGTGGCACAGGAAATTGGATGGTGACACCAAAGCAGACGGCAGTGTTCATTCAGCCAGATATTGTGAGAATACAATGCCATC
>VZRR01007493.1:193985-209502 GCA_013398015.1 Oreocharis arfaki | reverse complement strand
CTCAATCTGCATTTCCACACTGCAGTTTGCAAAACTCCTCAACCCTGTGATGCTGATATAAGCACAGTGATCTATATTCACTTCTGGTACCATAAAAAGTCTTTATTCAGAAAGGATATCAGAGACATTCACGGCTTCTCCTGGTTTTGTTTGTTTGTTTTTTCTAGGCTCTGCAAGACAGAGCAGCTAAAATCTTCTTCAGTCACAAATTTTGGTACCTCAGTCTCTGTGTTCATCCTTAGGCATCTCCTGATCTGATGGCTTTTTTGATGTTTCAGATGCAGTTCCTAAGGAGTTCTCTTATTTCTGATTAATTTGTGCTGATTCATTTCGCCCCTACCATTCCACCCTTCCCCACTCATTAACTCCTTTTTATTACATTTTCCTGTTCATGGAAATCCATTTATATTCCTAAGGGAAAAAAAAAAAATCCCCTTCCTTTCACTTATATTATTGCAAATGCTTTTTTCAGTGTGCAGAACTGATACTCCTGGTCAATGAAACCACTGTCTTTTAGGTATAAGATTTATAAAAGCTGTTTGAGGGACACAACCATTCTCTGGCTCATATACAGCAGTATTTTTTTCTATTTCAGCTGCCTGGGCTTTTGGGGTAGGTTAGTTTGTTATTATTTACAGTTCCTATTTTTAATTTGTTTGTTTTGCTTTGGTCTTTTGTTGCTAAAAACTCTTGAGGTTGCTAAGCCACATTCTCAGCTGGGGTGAACTGTGCTGCTTTCTTTTAGCTGAGAGAAGTCTGTTGATTTATGCAGTATCTGGTCTAATTTCTGTCTTTAGCAGACTAAGTGTTCTTGCAGAATGAGCCTGAGTTTTGCCCTAGCTGTGGAATTTATGGATGCCTAAAATTAGCTTGGAAACTGCTTGTGGTTAGTGCCACATTCTAAGTAATTGTTTTATACCCTTTAATTTATCGGGGGTCTGCTACAGCTAACATCTAGAACAGGAAAGTCATTGCAAGCCATGGGTGATCATGCTGATCTGAGCTACACAAATATTATCTTTTGGTGCAAAGTGACGGAGTAAGGGAGGGATAATTAACATGAATTACTGAATTATATGACTTAATTGGATCCATTCTCCTAAGTATCAAACTAAGCGTTTGACAGGTGAACTGATAGAAAAAATGTGTCTTTGCTCAAATGAGTTTCCTTTAATTCTGTCAGATTCTGAGGGGGAAATATGGAAAATCAAAGGAGGTTTTTGTTGGTTGGCTTGTTTCTCTTGTTTGTTTGTTTGTTGGTGGGATTGTTTTATTATTTTATTTTATTTTATTTTATTTTATTTTATTTTATTTTATTTTATTTTATTTTATTTTATTTTATTTTATTTTAATATTATCTCTGTCCAGGAGTTTGGGAAACAAAGGAAACAGTTCTCCAAAGACATCTATGTGGGACCTTACACTTAGTTTGAAAGTATGGCATTTACTCCCAAATACTACCTAATCTGGAGTTCTGTTCAACAAATTCCTTTGCGAAAGGGCACAGAGCCCAAGGTGAGGCTAAAGACTGATAAAAAGATTCTTCTAATATTGCATCATAACCAGATGCACATCATTTTGTCTGAGATAAGGTTTTCTGGGTATCATTTTATTAAAAGCTGCCAGTATCACTTTCTCATAATTTGTTTTCATTTTGTTTCCTAAATGAAATCCTTTACTTTTATAATTTCTTTACTTCTATTCTGTGAAGTGCAGAAGACAGAAAAGGTGAAGTTTCCAGGTACAGGCCCTGTCATAAAGTAGGAAAGAAGAAACAAAACTTGAAAGGCATTCTTTCTTTCTTTCTTTAATACAATAAATATCTTCCTTCCAGGTTAAAGTGTAATTATTTCTCACAGAATCAGAGAATGGTCTGGGGTGGAAAATCATCTTGTTCCAAACACCCTGCCATGGGCAGGGACACCTTCCACTACCCCAGGCTGCTCTAAGCCCCATCCAACCTGGCCTTGGACACTTCCAGGGATCCAGGGGTAGCCAAAGCTGCTCTGGGCAATCTATGTCAGGGCCTCCCCACCCTCACAGGGAATAGTTTCTTTCTTATATCTGATGTTAACCTTCTCTCTGTCAGTTCGTAACCATTCCCCCTTGCCCTGTCACTACACGCGCTTGTAAATTGTCTCTCTCCATTTCTACTTGCGTCTTTACTACTACACGACATTTGTTAAAATCTTTAAAACACTGTCAAAATATTGCCAAAAGAGGTGTCCTTTCTGGATGTTTTCCCCTGCAGAAGAAGAGAAAATTGTGTTTAATGTAGGTAATTTTCCTACGGTCATCTGTCGAATCAGTAACAGTTCTGCGTCTCGAACATTGCTCTATAAACCAAAGGTTGTTGCATTTACTTCTTTCAGAGAAACAATATTTTTTTTAGAGAAACAATTACTTTTTTTTCTTTTGCATTACTGCATAGATAGCAATTTTATGGAACTGTTGCTCCATTGGCAGTGTTGTGTTGGCACCAACACCAAGCCATATTGCAGGATATAGTGCGTTAGAGGCATCTGGCTCCCATGTTACCAGCAAGGAGACATCTGGTTCCTGACTTTTAGCGTAGCAGGCCTCTTGGTGCAGCGACAGCATCCTAAATCAGGCGTGGCAAAACCTCTCTCTTGGAGACCAAGAAACCCGTTTGCAGTATCGCTAATTTCTGATCGTGCGTTAAAACCCAAATGGATTGCATTCGCAGAGTGATAAATGCGCTTAAACCAGCACCAGTCGGAAAAGAAATGTCCAATTTGGAGAAATTAAGATTTTGTTCGCTGGGGAGTTCCTATCTTAGTCATTGAGGCAATGTCTATCGTGGCTGGTAGATCAAGAAACAAGACCCTGCTTCAGGAAGTTCTGCTGTGTGAAACGAAGATGAAAACAAGGCGTTGTTCCCCGTCACGGAGTTTGGTACGGCTTCCTGCGCAACAGCTCCGAGAAAGCTCTATGGGTATTGATGGTCTAAACAATCTCTCTCCAACAGCCCGATCCTCTTCCTGTGAAAATATTCTCGAGGCATATCCGCAGAGACTCTGAGATAAAACGACTCTGAGAAGATAAGGCTCCTAATGCTTCACCCAGTGGGTCCAGCTTTAATTTCCTGCATAGATATCTCTCGCATGAGATGTACAGCTACGGAAGGCCGCTGTCGGAATACTTTTTTTTTCTGATTGCTTTATGAATGATGACTATTACCCCACCAAGGAGCCTCACTGTTTAGATGACCAGCTGAGCCAGGAGGAAATGGAGGATAAAAAACCCACATCTAGACCTTTCAGTGTGAGGTAGCACATATATGAGCAGTGTAAAACCCAGCATGATGGAAACTCACCATGACCCTCAAAATGCTACACCTCATGAGCAGAAATGACAAAGTCTATCAAGTTAACTGATTACTATAAATTATTGACGTGGATGTATTTATTCCATACAATGAAACAGCTCTTTATGCTGTAAAGGACTCTTACAGGTTTGCCATGATGTCTAATTAACTCACAGCCTACTTTGCAGATTTATGTTGTGTTGCTCACCAGTGCACAGAGCAAATAGGACCTGCAGAACCAGGAACTGTGACACATCTTGTTTTCTGTTGCTCCAGGGTCTAATTTTTTTCCCATTATAAAGGCTCTTTAAAAGTGGTGACTGTTATCATGTAGACAGCCAAGGAGAGATGAGAAAACCATTCTTAAAAAAAAAAGAAAAAAGAAAAAAAAAAAAGGTGGTTTTCCTTCAGTCAGGTTTGTTATTTCATTATCCAGTAAATGTGAATTCTGTCTAGATTTAGCCAGGTTGGAAGAGGCTTAGAATTACACGGTGTAGTTGGAAATGTCCCTGACCATTGCCAGGAGTTGGATTAGATGACCTTGAAAGGTCTCTTCCTACCCAAATCCCTCCATTAGTTTATCACTGGAAGTGTTTAAGCACACTTGGTTGGAAGAAGGTTGGAGAAACCTCAGCTAGTTGAAAATGTTCAGCTGTGGCTGGGATGCTGGACTAGATGACAAATAAAGATCCCTTCCAATCCAAACCATTCCATGATTCTGTGAAGGGTGGGAGATGCCTCATCCCTTCCAATATTCAAGGTCAAGTTGGACATAGCTTTGAGCAACCTGGTTTAGTTGGAGCTGTCTCTGACCATGGCAGAAATTTGAACTGGATGACTTTCAAGGCTCCCTTCCAACACAAATATTTCAGGATTCCGTGATTTTCTACCCAGCAGTAGCCCCTTCCACAGCCCCAAATGCTTCTTCGTCGCTGACCAATGGTGGTGAAGGCAGTGCATTGAGGGATGGGATGGGACTGGCAGGATCCCCCTATTTCACATGGCTGGATCTTCTCCAGCACTTCAGGTGAGCCTCAGCATGGGCTGGGGACACAGGAACAGCAGGTGTCAGCTGCAGGTCCCAGTTCCCACTATGTCCTCACCTGCTGACCTCTCCTGCTGTGTCCTTTCAGGCAGCAGATGGAGATCCCGAATGGTTCCTCTGTCCCAAGGATCTCTGTAACCAACACAAGACCAAAGCTATGCTCAAAGGCCAAGCACTGGAGCAGGGCCAGGTGCTGGCAGCCAGGAGTCAGGAGGAGAAGGAGGAGAATTAATGAAGAAAAGCCTTGCTGAAACCATAGTGACAAAGACAGCAGGAAACCAAGCCCATCCTGGGCATTCCAACCTCCTGCCACATTATCAGCATTCGTGCCTGAGGCCAGGCTGCCTGTCAGAGCAGAGCTAAGGGCGGGCAAATGAATCTGTGGAGGAGGAGAAGGGAAAGAAAGAGGAGGAGATTTGATAGAGAAGACCCTTGCTGGAATCCTAGAGATAAAGAGGTGGAATCCAAGCCCACCCCTTCTCCGGAACCCTCGACCCTCCAACTCCTTGAGGTATTATCAGTATCAAACTTCTGAGGGCAGCCTGTTCAAGGAGATGACATGACCCACAAGGTGCTATGCTGGCTGAGAGCAAGACCAAGGTAGACAAATTCACTGGAACAGTGGGCTGGGAACTCCTGGATGGTGCTGGAACCAGCCCTGACTGCATGAACCTCTAAAGGCAACCTGCCTGAGGAGCCTGTTAACTAACATCTCTGGTTTGATGAGTGAGGGGACATTCTGAAGACTATCCCAGTGCTCCCTCAACTGGAGGGGCTCTGGCTGGAACAAGAGAAATAAAGCCAAGAAGAGGGTGCCAGGCTCTGTTCAGTGGTGCCAGGGACAGCACGAGGAGCAGGGGCCATGAAATAAAGCACAACGAGTTGCAGCCCAGCAGGAGGAAGAACTTGTGTGCATGGAGGGGCAGAGGCCTGGAACAGCTGCCCAGGGAGGGCCTGGAGTGTCCCTGTGTGGAGACATCCCAGCCCCAGCTGGACACGTTCCTGTGCCACTGCTCCAGGGGAGCCTGCCTGGGCAGGGGCTGGGGCTGGGTGAGCTCCAGAGGTCACTTCCAATCCCACTTGTTCTGGGATTCTGTGATTCATTCAATCATGGAATGGTTTAGGCCAGAAAAGACCCCTAAGATCATCGAAACCAACAATTACCACAGCACTTCTCAACTCCCCACTGAACCACATCCCCACGTGCCACATCTGCACAGATTTTAAATCCATCCAAGACCACCACTGCCCTGGGCAGCCTGTTACAGCAATTAGAATAAAGTCTTTAAATTCCAGTGAATATAAATTGTATCTCATTGTGGATAAAACCACATTGCCTTTTATCCTGATCCTCCAGTATCACTGCGAAAAACCAAACTTTTTACATCTCCTACCATCATCCAGGGGGAAGTGGCTGCTTGGAAGATGTTGATTAAGGCAGGAACATCTAAACAATGCCTGGTGTTTGCATTGAAATTTCTACAGTCCATGATTAGATAATCTCCTGTTTGTTTTTTTTTAATTTGCAAGACTGAGACATCCTGCATAGAGTGCATTTGGGAAGGGGCTTGTCTTTTTTTGGGTTGCCATCATCATCATCATCATCATCATCACCATCATCATCGCCATCATCATTGAATGTTGTGGAATACCAGCAATAGAGAGCACCATTTAAACTAAAAGTAAAGACTTAGACTCAACATGAGGAGAATATTTCACACACTGTGGCTGGAGAGGCCCTGGCACAGGGTGCCCAGAGATGTCTGGATGTGTCCAAGTCTCCAAGTCCGGGTGAGACTGGGCTTGGAGCAGCCTGGGATAGTGGAAGGTGTCCCTGCCCATGGCAGGGGGTGGCACTGGAGAGTCTGTAAGGTCCCTTCCAACCCAAACCTTTCTGTCATTCTCTGATTCTACACTCTGAACAGGCTGCCCATCACAGCAGGAGCGTGTACGTCCTTTTTAGGACACATTCAGAGTTTACGAGGGATGAGAAACTAGCCATTTAAAAAAATTATAGTTCTGTGTCATTGCCCTAGTGCTTTTACACAGTAGACAGAGTAAATTGAAATTTCTTTCAGCGCTCCTACCAGCAAAATGACTCCTCATATTTTACTATAGTTACCAGCGGAAGTATTGGCTAACCTATTCTTTATTAAAATGTTCATTTTCCTTGTACTGCAATGCCCCTGGCCTTGGCATATTTCTTGTGAGCTGCTGCTGGAAAATTCTTTGTGCTTGGCAGAAGTCAAGAATTTATGATGTGCCTCTAAGCAGCACTGAGGCAAACAGCAAAAGCTGTTATCCTTAGTGCACTTTCACAAGGCTACCTGTTAAAATGTGCATTTGATCTGAAATTCCTGTTTGTGTTTCAATATCATTTTGATCTTTTACCAGGAAAAAAAGGACGGAAGGAAGGAAGGAAGGAAGGAAGGAAGGAAGGAAGGAAGGAAGGAAGGAAAAAAGGAAGGAAGGAAAAAAGGAAAAAAGGAAGGAAGGAAGGAAGGAAGAGAGGGAGAGAAAGTAAGAAAGAAAAGAAAGAAAAGAAAGAAAAGAAAGAAAGAAAGAAAGGAAGGAAGAAAGAATGGAAGAAAGCATAGAAACAGCAGAAACAGAAGTCCTCAGACCAGCATATTATTCAGGAGTGGAATGATCCCATAAAGCACAGATCAAATGTTTCTTATCTGAGAGGTGTTTCAAAATAAGTAGAAAAACAAGGATGAATTGCCCTTGGCCTTGTTGAGCCAGGCTGTGATGTGTAGCATAAGTGTGGACTTACATTATTATGCTGACTCTGGATAAGATCAGGACCTGTGTCTCCAAAGCTGTGACAGCTTTGGTTCTGAGAAAAATGTGTACAGCTGAAGTCACTGTCACAGGCACACAGTGCAGGTAAGCACCCATGGGGTGTCTGCTAAATAGTTCTGCGTATGAGCCCACGGGGGTGACTTCCTTGGAACAGCATTATTGCAAGTGCATTTTTCAGTGTCAGAAAGTTTGCATCTTGGAAATAGTTCAAATCTTCTTGCTCACTCACTTTATCATGCTGGCTGCCTGTGGAGGGTGGTGTTTTAGAGGCGAGACTTTAAAGGTGCCGTTTCTTGTTACTAAACTGAAGTGGTCCCTGCCACACTCTGGAAAAGACAGGAGATCAAATTCCTTATCTTAGCTTATTACAGCTGGAAATATTGTGCTTTTTCTATGGGAAAACTCTCCATAGTGCCAGCTGAAGTGTTTTTCTTCCAAAGTGTTTGGAGATGGTATCAAACTACCATAGATGTAACAAATTCCTGCAAGGTAGATGAGCAACGTGGTCAAAGTGGAAGGTGCCCCTGGCCATGGTAGGGGGTGGAAATGGATGAGTTTTAAGATCATTTTCAACCTATAAAATTCTATGACTCCACAAAATGTGTTTGCTGTTTCTGGGCTTGATCCTTCTGGCACAGATAATTGTAAAATAAGTTTAACCCACAAGCAGTCAGTAATCTCACACAACAGAATTAACTGAGTCCCTGGCTGTATTTTTAAAGCAGGCCAGACTTACCTCATTAATGCTGAAAGCTTTTCTTAAGAAGGGCATTTTCAATTACTGGGGGAGTAGAGGTATTAAAAAATAAAAATAAAAAACCAATTCACCAAGAATGTTATTTTCAAGCCGAGTACATAGCAATGAATTAAAAACCTCCCATTTAATTTAGTGGAATTTGGCTCACCCTATTAAATTTTGGTGGTGGTAGGTTTATTATTTGTTTTGGTTTCTTTTTCACAGAGAATCAAATCTAAAGTTTTTCTGGAGGCTTGAAATGCTAAATAATTTGTTCCAGCACTTAAAGCAGTTCACTGACTGCCTAAATTACTTTTTAATGCTTCAGTATAGCTCTGAAAATAGGCTGGCTGATTTATCAGTAAATGCACCTTTGTTGACAGCTGTTGTCCTTTATGCACTACTATTTTTTGTAATGGTTTTCCTTCTTCTAGATGATTATATGTCACAGTACCCTAGCTTTGGTAGCATACGTCCTGATATGAAATAAACTGTGTTCTGGGGAAAATATATAATTTTCCAGTGACTAATTCTGACCTGCAAAAGTGGCTTCACTGACCATGCCTGTCTTGGTGACCAGGACATGGAAATAACCTCAACAAACGTGGACAGTATACATATTTTTTTCCTCCAGATAAATGGAAACTTAGAGGCAAAGTTCTTAAGAGCATACACTAATCAAAATATAGGCTGTCTTTTGAAATTCTTGCTAGTCAAATTCCTGGAGGAATCTGCTGCAACAGTGGCATGATGATTTGTGAGTCACTTATTTTTCCTTGCTTGTTTTTGAAAAAATTCCTTCTCAGAATCCTTAATAATCCTCCTCCTTTCTTTTTTTCTACCTCGCCTTTGCAACCATTCTGTCGAACCGCAGCTAGAGTTTGATTTCTAATGAGATCATTTGCCATGATTTATAGCTTGTTTTTTCTTAAGCCAGAACCTCTCACATTGACTCATGCTAGGTATTATTCGATTGCTCAAATAGCTGTGTTGAATTCAGCTAGAATAATAAAGGAGTATGTTTCTACTCAATGAAAAAGCCAAGACTAGAATAAACCATCCCTGTTTGAATTCCTTCTGTGAAACATCGCAAAATTGAGATGCAAAAAGGGAGCTAGAACCCGTTTAGAGAATTTCTTGATATCTGAGTTAATTCCCATCATCTCCGAGTATTAAATGCCATGAGGTGAGGCGCCCACATTAAAACATTGGCCCGCAGATTTTTTCTGCCTATGGTGAAATTTGTGCTTTCTTATCTCATCTGAATCTATCGAGCAACTCGGTCTCGTTCATGATATTGTCTCTTACTTCTCTTCACAGCAGAACCCTGCAAGTTAGATTTTTTCTTGTGTCTGTATTTAACTGTCTCCACTGAAGAAATAGTGTCACCCTTATCTGTGTTTCAGCTGGAGCAGGTACTAAGGGCTATGCGTTTATTTTAGTTCGCTGTTTGGCTTTTCTTTTTCAACCATTTGCCGCCTAATGTCAGCAAAATATAAGGAATATTATGTTGGTCCGTGAAAATGTTTTCGATTCAAAACGCTGTGTAACTGGCACAGAAGATGTAATAAACAACAGATATGAGTGGGAAGAGGGTCACTTCTCTTATTCAATTTTCAAGCTACTCTGAAAGGAAAATTTCAGCATTTCTCAAAACATTCAGTGTTCCCATGCCTTAGTGCACTATAATAATTGTCAAAACACAAGTGGATAAGATTCTTAGGGCATTTTTGCAAATAAAATGCATTCTTAATGCATTTTTTCCAGTCCAAGTCTGAAAAAAGAACCCAGTATGTTGATCCAAAAGCCCCTTTCAAGGGACATAAATGGCAAGCAAACATGTCATGCATACCTGCTGCCAACAGCCTTAAAATAACAGTAAGCTTCAAACTAAAGCAGGGTAACTTAGATAGATATTAGGAAAATGTTCTTTATTCAGACAGTGGGGAGGCCCTGGCACAGGGTGCCCAGAGAAGCTGTGGCTGCCTCATGATCCCTGGCAGTGCCCAAGGCCAGGTTGGAAGGGGCTTGGAGCAGCCTGGGATAACGGGAGGTGTCCCTGCCCATGGCTGGGGGTGGGACAGGATGAGATTTAAGGTCCTTTCCAACACAATTCTGCGATCATGATTCTGTGGTTCTACAGTAATCAAAGCTGGTGCTGACTACGCCAAAAAAACCCACCCCAAAGCAAGTGTTTTCTAAAAACAAATCAGAGGGATTTATAAGAAAAAAAAGTTACTGATGTTTTGCGCTTTAAATCCTGAAAGGCGTGGAGGTGCTATGCCCGTTGTGATGATTTCCCTTCTGTGCACTGAAGGCTGAATGAACAGATATATCAGGCCAGATCAAAGACCAGTCTACTACAGCACCAATATCCTGTTTCCTCTAATGTTCTCTGTTGGATATTGGGAGAAAAAACAGGTATTATTTTTTCAGTTTATAACCAAACTCCACATGTAGGGTCTGCTTCTTGCAACACTTAGCCACCTGTGGTACCTGCAGAGACTGTTTAAGAGGTGAATAGATAATTAGATCCCAGAAGATTACCAGCGGTTTTTCAGATCTTAAATTAGCACAGTAAGCTGCTGCTGACTTGCTGTCTGCAGTGGAGATGGGACAGGGGGAGGTCGGGTTTACAGAACAAGAATAAATTCCGTGAGATGTTGGCAGCAGCAAAGGCTGGATGAGCAGATGGGATTCCCTGTGCTGCCTGCCAAGGGTGAACACCCGTCCTACTCCTGCTCCCTGAGCACAGGGACATCATTTCATCCCACCTCCCCTTGCAGCTCAGCCTTTGGGGTCCATTCTCTGCTCACCTGCTCTGTGACAGTTCTTTGAGCTGAAAAAAATCTTTAATACTTGGCAAGGTATTCCTTTCCAACCCAGAATTACTTATTTATTTGTCTTTGTATTTGTCTTTGCTTAGAAGTGAAACCACATCATCCAACCTAATTTCTCACTGACAAAGTTATTTCTAATCCTCTCACCTGCACTGTAGGATAGGATGTAGAATTCAATTCATATTCTGTTCACTATTTCAGAACATTAAAGCTGAGTATCAAAAGATACCTTTGCTTTCTATATAAGAGCACAGTCTACAGAACTTTAATCTTTCTTCTATTTATTTCTTCTTTTTTTTCTCCACCTATTCTACAGTTTTCTACTGTAAAGCACATTAATAAAACTGCCCTTCAAAAAATCCTTATCTTCCAATTCAGTAGCTTTTGGAAAAAGATACTTGGTATTATTATTGCTGGAAAATATTTGGAATAATAAATAATAGTAATAGTAATAGTAGTAGTAATAGTAATAGTAACAGTAATAGTAATAATAATAATAATAATAATGTTTACGGCTCAGTATATGATTAACCCTCTTTTATTTACATTTTCATGAATTTCAGATGAACTTTAGACTGAGAAACACTCTAAGTTGCAATATAAATATGGAATAGAAGGTAAGGTTTTAGCCTCACAGTATGTTAATAAAGTGGCATTGAATTATGCTGAAGATGTAATATTATGAATAAACAAGAAAGCAAATTTTTGCAATGGAGAAACTTGTTTTTGCATTTAACCAGTATCTCAAAATGGTAGCATTCCATATCCATTACATGAAATAGAAAATAAGATTCGTAGCCAGGCGTTGAAACTAATTTGCAAGACCAGATTTTCATGTTAGCATTTTCAGAAAACAACCATTCTTTTGAAAATGAGCAGTAATGTAACATCTTATATCATTTTGATTTTAATTAAATTTTAACATATACTGTTTTATTTCCTTTCATTTATTTTTGCTATGAGTTGATTTGAGGCAGTTCTTGAATTATGATTTTTTTTCCCCAGCATGATTTTGTTATTAAAAAAATTATAATACTATGTACTGGAAAAAAACACATTTGTAAGTGAAAATGGCTTTCTACTTTTAGTCTCCGTGATAGCTTGCTTTAGTAAATATTGCAGTATCAAATTCTGAAATGGGTAATCACTTATAGAATCAGTGTTTCATATGTGTTTTTCATACAAGAGAATTTGTCACAGTAAGATCTTTGTTTGTCTAAACACATTATACACATATTTTTCAGAAGTTCCTCTGGAGGAAACAAACATTCTGCCAGAGGGAGGAAAAGGAGGCTCGGTTATGTGTAGGATAAAATGAATCTCTGTGTTTAAACCAGATAACTTTGAATGTGTGCAAGTTAAGAACCGAACACGCAGTGCAGAAATACTCTGGTGAAAGGCTGGAACGGCCTCTCGTGTCAGACCAAAACGTTGTTGACATATAGTGCAGTTCTTCCCCCCAAAAAACAGATCACACAAATATGTGTGACTACACAGCCTGCTGGGTAACAAAACGTGGTTAAGAATCAATGCAGATTTCAGTCTGCACAACAATCTGGGGCGGCAACAACTCTTTTAATGGCCAGGTAATTTTATTTCTCCAAATACAACGCCGCGATGCGTCTTTACGGAATCAATATCTTCTCGCATTGCAGCTAGCACAGTTCTCAAGGCAGGCTGCAGATGCCAAGCAATTATACTCCAGGCCACTATTTCTGCCTCTTGTGCCAGCTCTTCTGGAGGCTCAGTCATCCAAACATCCCCACCAAGCTCCAATGGAGGCAGGTAACTCATTTCATCCCTGGATTCCCAGGGTCGCCAAGCCAGGAAAGACACTGCCACAGCAACCTGTGGTGTATCTTCTAATTAAAAACATGAGGAAAAAAAGTTAGCTTGGATGTCCACTTGCCATCCATTAACACTGCATTACTGGAATATAAAAAGTAAAACCACAAAAAAAATTCACCTGCTATAAATATCTGCTTGATTCAGTGGAAAGTGACTGTGCCATTTGTTCCCTGTGAGTGCATGAAAATTGCTGCCTGTTAGCTCTTCGGTTCCTGCAGTTTCTAGAAAGTTTTGAAGCCTTTTCTCTAGTATGAAAGTCCCTTTTACCATGAATTATTATCAGTCAGATGGTCCAGAGATTCAAATTTAAACTGATCGGTGTGCTTATTGCTTGACTCCAAAGATTAAACGAAAATTGAGCTGAGATTAGGCTCACCACGCTGTGCTTGAATTTAGCTTCCAATGAAGGGCTGAAAATAGCTATTATTGTTCCAAGCCTGAAAAGCTGGATGGGTGCTTAGCAAGTCCTGTAATAAAGTACACAATTCTCCTTTTTTCCCCCCTTATCTCTCCCCATAATGACATACAGTTCATTTCATTGCAGTTTATTGGCAGGCATTGTAGATTTGACCAACAAAATCAATACCTGGTGCTGGATCCTGCACATTCGCTGGGCAATTTGGAGACTTGCAGGAGTTTTATGTTAAGAATTTGCGGAAGAGATACAGTGTCCTGGTAACCAGGAACAAATCTTAGACCTTAGGCTTATCCCAACTGCAGACAGGGGGAACTGGACAGACACATTAATAATGTCTACTAAACCATTTTGGACTTGAAAAGTGCACATACATTGTTGCCCTATCTCTAAATTCTCTTTCTCTGTCTGTCTCTAGGCTTGACATAACACTTCTTATTTCTTCTTCAGGGAAAAATACACTTAAATTGCTGTTTCTTCTGTGTTCCAAAGGCCTTAGGTCAACGTTCACAGCATTTTAAAAACGAGAGCTTTACTCTTCATAGCTTTTGAACTGCCACAATGATTTTTTAGGTCTTTTGCACAAAAAGAAGTACAAGTGAAAACACAAAATGTTTAGATTTTCATTTAATTTTTTTTAGGTGAAAATAATTCTCTTTTCCCCTCTAGGCTAAAAGCAATTTCATAGGTAGTTATCACTGGCATTCACATTTAATTTTCAAAATTGCTATAAAATATGCACAAGCATGTAAGGGAGGTAACCTAGAGATTCCAATGATTTGTTGAAAATCCTGAAACCTTGTAATGTAGAAAATACCTGTGTGTGAGAAGATCCTTGTAAAGAAAATAAGGCAGAGCAAATAAGGCACTGCAAAACAGCGATGCATGGGAAAGCAAAGATTCTGACCAGATAAAACATGATGGGTTCAAGAGAACTGGAATTAGAAGGAAAAGGCATTTCCTGGGTTTGTCTGGAACTGCAGGGACAGATATGAAAATAAGAATAATCATCAAAAACTTGCTGTAAAGTTACGAGTTGCTGGTTTATATTTAGAAGCTTTAGAACAGGGTATTAACATGAGGTGCCTCTGACTTGGGAAATCTTGTTTTCATTTCAGCCTGATTGCTTGGATTTAATGACTGGTAAAACCACCTTTTTCCTCCCTCTATGTGCAAGTTTTCAGAATCAAAAACAGAGAATGAGGCATGGGCTTTTCTTGTTTTTCTTACGTCCTCATAACTTTACAGTTTTATACTTGGGATTCAAATTTGCCAAGCTCCGGGTTTTAAAACACCTACTTTTTACGTAAATAATATATAAAACAATCAAAAAAACAAAAAAACAAAAAACCAAAAAAACCAAACCAAAAAACAAACTGATTTTTGAGCCAAAGACGGCTTGTCTGATGCCAGAAGATCCATGGTTTGATTCTTCCCATGGATAGAGAGCTCTGTCCAGGGGTTGTAAGCTTTATACTGTGATCGAATCACTCTAAAATTATTTGTAAAGCAGCCAGGCAGCTACGACTTAGCACTGCTGTTCAATGGGAAATTAATCTAAAAAACATATATATATATATCCATTTTCCACAGGAGTTTACTGGCAAAAATACAGTAGGGAAAAAGAAAAAAGAACACTTAGCATAAATCAATTCCCTAAAAAGATTGAACTAAGTGAGGTCATATTTGGCAACTGTCTTTTGTCCAGAAATTAGAGTGCTTTTTTTTTCCCCTCCAAGGAAAGCAGCTTTTTACTAATATTGAACAGTTTAAGTAATTCTATACTGCATTTATTTCTGTTGTGCCCAGATGAACAGAGATCCTCACTGTGTAGAGATACCAAGATTCCAGGACAAGATGCAGAAGACCCAAAACCAAACAAATAAAAAAATCCCTTCAACTTTCTGTGCTAGGGCCTCTTCTAGGATTAAACAGAAATTGTCTTTATTCTTGAACACAGAATTTGCACAGACTGTGAAGCTTTGCCAAAAACCTGCCCTCTGAATCTTAACCTGCTTCCTCATGGCAATCTATTTGTTTAAACTTCACAGAGGGTACAGAATTAATCTTTAAGGAAATAAATTAATGACCGCTGGCCACGTATCATAATAGAGTTTTCCACTCTAAAGTGAACAGTAGTGTGAAAAATAATCAGTTATTGGTAGAGTACAGACTCTATTTTTTAAAGATTTCTTGGAAAATGACTTCGCAAATTTCTTCTTCTGTCCTCTGCCAACCGATCTGAGGTAAAAAAGAAAAAAATACAGAAAGAAATTTTGGAATGTAAACGAGAGGCTCAGCCCATCAGAAACTGAAAGTGTGGGCAAAAAACATGCTTAAAGCAAATTCAGTTTTTACATGGATGGACTTCCCTCAACTCAGTGTTGATACAGGAAAACAAAGACACAAAGTGTGTTCCAAGCCTGCAGTAGGTGATGGGTGCTGTTCATGTATGGAATTAAATAAAAAAACTCCCACTTTTTTTTTTCTTTTTTTTTCT
>VZRR01007493.1:179143-193875 GCA_013398015.1 Oreocharis arfaki | reverse complement strand
TTTTTTTTTTTTTTTTGGTCCCTTGGTTCGTTTCGATCCCCAGGATTTTATAATTGCTGAATGTTTCATGAATGAAAAATATTTTTTCATCCCCTTATGCTCTGAATAAGCAGTTATACATCTGGCATGTGTTTGACAAGTATTGAAGAGCTTTGCCCCTAAATGTTACGCTTCACTGAAGTAAGGAGCATATACAAATCCTTCACTGTGGGTTCATGTAATTTTAATTTTTTTCTTTAATTACTTTGGAAACTCAACAGTTCTGTATGACTACTTCAAAATGAAAAAAATGCTTTTATGTTTTTTTATCACTAGGACTTAGGCAACTTGAGAGATCAAATGAGTCATAATCTGGAATTCACTAAAGGCGTTTCATTTCTTTCTTCTTTTACCACAGCCAGTAAAGGAAATTTGTGTCTGTTTAGCTAATGAAAAATACATTTGGAAAGTGTAAATATTCATTGAAGCAATATGATTAAATGCATATAACAATTTAAAACAAGTCATGCCAATTGAGGTCTAATATTACAAAGTAAGACTTCCCAGCTTGCTAAAAAACTTCCTTTAAAGTTAATTCTTGTCCATCTTTTCTGTATAAACCGCCATTATTTTTGATGAGTGTAACTTTTGTGACCATACAGACATTGCTCCTTATGCAAAACTTTTTATTCAGTGAATTTTTTATCATGTATTCACTGCTATTTAGTTATTAGATTTCCCGTTTTGTCTTGTTTTCATTATAAAACCCCCATCTTTTCTTGTTTTGCTTGACAGACTGCCCAGACACACATGGGAGACATTTCAAAGATCACTCTCGTATTTTGTACCCCTTTAAGGACTGAGATGAAGTGATTCCCCAGTAGTCCAGTTCCACAAAAGGGGTCTCTACCATTAGTTTTGAGGGACTTTTGTAGAGAAAGATGCATCCATTGCCCTTCTGCACAGTTTCACATCTGTGGATGGGTTTGGCAATTTTTGCTGAGAGAGCCACATGGGTCATTTTCAATGTGGGCTTAATTTCCCTAAAGCCCTTTGCTGGACCAGCCCTGCAACCCTGACATGGGCATTTCCTCAATACACGTAATGTGTTGATGAATTATTTTCTGTAAGCCATAAAGCAGTGTAATATCCCCTCATTGAAAGATTCTTCTGTTTCATTTTTTGTGAATTTGGAAGAGGGGAATGGCACTTGACAAGTCTCAGCCTCAAAGTCCAGGCTGAGAACACTCTAATTTCAGTGTTTCAGACCTGAGCAAGAATGTACATCCCTGAGCATCTTCTCTGTCTCTTCCCAGCTCTATCAGTTACTCTTAAAAATAAGATGAGATAAAAATAACTGCCTTGTCTTATCCTATTCTTTTAGACCATTGTGTCAACACTGGTTATACACAGCACTCTGAGTCATGGAATCACAAATAACTTTTCAAGACCCTTTTTCAGTTTCAAACCATTTTTATGAAATAACCGAGTGCGGTTACATCCACTATAAACAATGCTGTCAGTGAAGTAGGGACTCTAAGAGACCAGGTGAAATACAGCTTGCCACAAAGACAAAATGCTGTAAAAATGTCTATTTATGGTCTAAAAGAGTAGAAATATTTTACACAAACTCAGCTGTCCTGCTGTCATATGAGTACAAGTGTGTGCTGGAGAGAAAAAAAAAAATAAAATAGCTGCAGCAGAGTCAGACAAAGGAAGTACAAAATAGGTTTGTTCTTATCCTTTTGGGTTGTGCCCATTGTGTAGTCACACGGTGTCTACCAAATATTTTTCAAATTTTGTAGGGTCACCAGAGATTCGGGTTGTGTAGTGGCAACAATTGTTCCCAGCTTTAAGCAAAATAATCAAACTTCTAGAAAATGCTATTCCCCCCCACCCCACTTATTAATTCTGTGGTTCCTCTGGTTCCTAATTTGTTTGCCAAGGCCATATTTTTCCATTTAAATTGCAGCTCTTTGCATCTGTACTTTTAGTTATGAGGCCAACACAGAGAAGCTCTTGTTGAACGGGTGTGCAACTGTTTTATTGGTTTATTTACCAACTAAAACACAGCTTACAGCTGTGGTGGGCGTTTTGCCTTGTAGCTTGAAGGGTTTTCAGTGGCACAATGAATTGTTGTATGGCCGGGTCTGTAACAGAATGGGAGAATTTGGGATTCATTCATTAGTGATTTGGCACAATTAAATTACAATTAAAATAAGTTCTATGCAATTATTAGGTGAAAACAGGTAAAAGGCCTCACCTTCTTTCTGCATTCAGTCTTTAGTAGGTATCAGAAATAGCTGCAGGCATAGGTCAAACTGTTAAGAAACTTTTTTGTTCCCTCGCACTGAAATTTAAGCTCTTACATTTGAAAAACACTGTGAGATAAGAGTAACTTACCTGTTGCCACCAAGCAACAAGCAACCAGCTCACTTAAACCTTCTTATTTCACTATTACAGCCAACCTCCTTTTCCAGCTGCTGCTCGCAAAAGGAGATTATAAGGAGAGATTTTTTTGAAGGACAGCTCTGCTGATCGCCAGCTTTCCTTAAGCCCTTGGAATAATGAGTGCTCACTCATTTTTTTCCCCATTTGCAGAGGAGGAGCTGCCGCGATCACGACCTTGAGCCACAAAAACTTGCAAAACAGGTGCAGCAGGGCCAGAAAAAGAGTATTGTAGATAACTTCATACCTACAGACATTGATGCATGTGCTATTTGGCACCAGGGAATTTAAGGGAATAATAAGGTGCCTGCTTTTACTTTTTAAAAGACAGTGACATACAGGAAATGATTGATTACAATGGGGAGAATTGCATAATACAACGTCCTCCTGACTAGATAAGTGTATTAAGAATGTGAGAAAGAGCAGTGGGTGATACATAGCAGAATAAATGTGAGTTCACAGCGCAGGGACAGTGGAAAGCAAGCAAAAGCCTGTGCTGCTTTCAGACATGCACAGAGGGAGAGTTTCAGGCGAGAAATGGCAGGGTGAATAGGGCTGTCCTGCACAGAACTGGTTATAAATCCACCTAAATATCGTCATGATTATGTTCAGTTTGCATTTACTACGAACCCTTAGTCCCAAAACCAAAGGCTAGATGATTAGTCCAAAATGGGATGTAATGTAAGGCATTGTAGGAAATGCTGGATTAATGATGAAAAAGGAGCTTAAAAGCAACCACAGAGCACTGGCTGCTTTGGTGATGGCTAGCGATTCCAACAGCAGGGTTTCACAACATTTCAGTGAGAATTATGGCAGAGATCGTTTTTCTTTCCCCCTTCCAGTGTTTCTTGGGAGCCATTCCAAGGCCATGCAGGGAAATTTGTAAGGATGTTTGACTGGCAATAGATTTTTGGAAGATCTTCTGAGTGTACTTGTAGTAATTCATATCTGAGGGTTTGAGGAGGGAGAAGTAGACAATATCAGTAAAATATTGGTATAGAATTAATCCCTTTATCCTGTTCTTTGTGACAAAAAATTTGGATTTTTTGGCAATATTTGAAACTGGTATGCACTGGTGTTCTTGTTTAGCTGAGATAGAGTTGTTTTTCTTCCTGGTAGCTGGTACACTGCTGTGATTTGGACTTAGGATGGGAAAAACTGATCAGCAACAAGGAGAACCTCAGTGAACACTAAGAAGGGACAAGAGTAAAGGGAAAATATGGGAATTAAGCAAGGAGAGCTAGCTATGCGTTTAAAGGGAAGTGACAAACAGGATCACCTTTTTTTTCCAACAAGAAGGAAACAGGTCTGCATCAAGCAGAGAGAAATTTTTTAATCTGCATGGAAAGGATAGCTGAACCCGGTGGTAAATAAGGTTACCTGGTGATAATGAGCAAAAGTGAAATGGGTAATAAATCAAGAAGAGTGCAAGCAACACTCTCTAGATCAGATTGCAGCTTGGGGAGGGTAAGAACAAGCTAGATTTTGATGAGGCACGTTTTGGTAGAGTGCAAGAAGCCACGCTAGAAAGCTTCTAAAACACCTCTGATTTCTAACTTCATTAGTAACTGAGAGATACAAATCCAGGCAGCCATTTCTAGCAACGCCTCTAATAAGACATGAAAAGGAGATAAGACATGAAAAGAAGATAAGGCACTACCATATATTGGGAGATTTATGTTATCTGCCTGTCCTTTCCGATTATTCATGCACATTCTCCGGCCGAAGGGGGAACTTTCATTGCCACCATAAATTACCACCTTACAAGTATACATCCTGCCATTCACACACCCTGGGCAACCCTGCAGCCCTGGAGAAATTCCTGTCCTCTCCTTGAAACTCCTTGTGGAGCTGCGTGGCCTGGTGCCACTGACAGGCACGGGACGAGGGGAATCATCCCAAATCAGCCTCATTAAAGCTCCTCTCTCGGCCTGCAGCCTCAAATCCTCCACGTCAGCAAGGGGACAAGCACCTGAGGATCCAAACTCCCAAGCACTGCAGGGAACAGTTAATCAGCCTTCTGTAAAGATTTTAACAAATATCCCTTACTTTTCAAGGGGGAATGCCCCAATATTTTCTCTCCTAATGCATAGGAATTTGAATACTTATGCTGATTTTTGTTTTCAATATTTGTGTACAACCCCATTGCTATGATCATTTAATTTAAAGCCCTTATTTTCTATCAGAATCACAAGTAGTCCTCTAATATCTATGCCTCAGCTGAGAAACAGAATGTGAGGCAAAGAGCAGAAAGATTTATTTATGTGCTCATTTATTCTTTTATTTATTTAGAAAGCTATTTAATTATTTAGATATTTTAGAACATATTTGGCTCAGGAAAAAATTTACTTCCAAATTGCCTACAAGTAAATCAAATATTGAACAACTAGGAAAATCAGCTACAGTTTAAATAATAAGAAATCTCAGTTTTGAATATTTTTTTGCTTTGCAGAAGTTTTTGTAAACAATTGCTATATTCTGGGACTGGCAGACAGTTCAGGGGTGATTCTTCAGAGAAAAAACCATAAGAATGCTTGGAAGAGCTCTCATTGTATTTTCATCAGGATTCCTGCCCTTCTGCCCTTCAAATACCACCCTGAAATCTCAACCGTATTTTTTCTGAAGTTGTGTTGAGGTTGAAAAAAGAAAGAGAAAAGAAAGGAACTCATATTTAGATCATATTTTGTTTCCCCTGTGAGTGTTGTATATTGGAAACATCAAATTCTCTCTTTCCTGCCCAAGAAGAGACTGAAGTTTCAGAAGCACTTGTGCACATTTGGTTTGTGATACCAGCTTTGATGTAGGAAAAGACATCAGAATATGGGTGTGAACCTCAATGGTAATGGCATCAAGTCCTGAAATGGGAGAAATAACAATTTTTTACCTCTTTCTGCTATGCTCATCTCTTGATAAGAAAGTTTACGCAGAATTTTAGGAAATGCAGGGGAGGATTAGCAATCAGATTCTCAATTAAGAATGATAAATTATACTACCATTTTCTTGGCAGAAGAAAGCACAGAAACTTTGTAAATGGTTTAACCAATTATTATATACAAAGTGAATAATTTAGGTGGGTTTTTTTGGTGTGTTTTTTTTCTCTCTACTTATTTCTGCCTAATTGTGATTTAAATTCCTGGCCCTTCTTCCCTACTTCGGTAAGGAAAGATGCCAATCAAGCTAGATTTAACCTCAAATTATGTGCTTTTGGCAAAAGGAACTAAGAATATAAGGAAAGAATATGTATTTTATAAAAAGCAATTTGTTAATGGAGTGGAATCAATTGCTTATGTGAGGCATTTTGATTATTTATAATGGGATAAAATTAGACAAAAAGTGTAGGCTGTGTTTTAGGAGAAAACAGAAGAGTTTAGATGGAATTATTTTTACTTTACACAAAATTTTGCTGGTTTTGGTGAAGTTATTTTATTTTATTATCCCCTTATCAACAGACAAACAACACTTAACAGATTAGTGACAGTTTTATCCTAAATACCACGTTCTCTAGCCTGTCATTCTTCCTTCAAGTTGTACGTAGGTCTTCCACCAGCGCCCATAAAAACATAAGAAAGAGGCTGAAATCACCATTTCTGCTTTTTCAGGGTTGTAATATTTTCCTCCATCCACCCTCTGTGTTCCCTCTCTGTCTCCCCTTCTAAACAGGGCTGACCCACGGGCCTGTGCCACTGAAGTCTTGGCATTTCCAACCATCTCTGAACTCTGATGATGCCTTAGGTTTTAACTATTATATTTTTTTTAATCCTTTACTGGTGTGTAACTCTGGAGTTTCTTGTAGCCTGTTAACTTCTGCTCTCTCGTGCTGGGTAGACACAACAAAGCCTCTCCAGGCCTGCTCTCCAAGGACACCCAGACTGTCCTAGGCCCAAAAAGTATAAACCAAAAGCCGCTGAGAGGGAGGCAAGCTTGGGGAAATTTACATCATTAACTGAAGCTTTAATTGGAGAATTAAGCCTGATATGCAGATGAACCAAACTTATAAAAGGGTGAAGAACTAGTGACTCGGAGTCCGTCTCGGGTGTTGCCTTTGGCCTGCCCAGGGTGTACCTTTGAAGGCCCTTCAAAAAAATACCTACCTTTATTCCCTTATTCCTGTCTCCCTTTTTTTAGGTGGCCACATCAAGCGTCACTGAGATATTCTTTTTTTATCTCTCTGTTGGTTCTCCACTCCTCCAGAAATAATTTTTTTCCTGAATTTTCCACATTGAACTTCTTTGAGCTTTTTCCCCAATCTGCTGCCTGTTAAGGAAGGGAAATTGGGGCTCACAGAGACTTGTTCCTTTGAAGAGGATGAGTTTGAGGATGGAGCCACCCTAGGATGTTGTTAATGTTTTTTTCTAGGTATATTTTCTTGTGTTGATTTTCAATGAATGAAATTCAAGAGTTTCTATATCAAGAAGCTCAATGAACCCCTTTTGTTCACATTTTAAAAGTAATGCTGCGAAAGCAGGAGGGAAACTGGTTAAAAAACAAGTCAGAAATGGAGGCCTGATACAACTTGTATGTTGATAAATCTGTTTGCCACACTTTTAGCTCTGAAGGTTTTAGATTTTCTGATTTGAAGCCTGGGGAACAGCTCATATGGGAGTAGACAATCTCTTTTATCTGTTGATGTACATCTCTGGTAAAAAAAGGGGTTGCCAGCTGGAGTTCTGGAATGCTTTTATTGCGTCCATTGCTCTGCTTGTTTAAAAACTTCCCTGGAAATCAGAGAGTTTAATACAGTGTAATATCTCACAACTTACACATCCCCTGGCAGGATAAATGATATTTACATTGTCAAACCTGTGAAAAACATGCACCTCAATTCACAATACAAGCAAAATATTAACAGCTGTTTAAATTCATTAGGCAGAGCTGTCCACCTGAACGGTCAGCAGCTGAAAACAAGCAGAAGTGCAGATAATAACACCAGTTTCTTTACAGTTTTTACCATAAATAATTGGGTTTTTATACTTTTTAATGATAACGTTTTTGCAAAATGATCTGCCACCCACCTTATAAGACTTTAGTCATGTTTTTTCAGGAGTTTTTCCATTTTTGCAAGTCTCTTAATGAACTATTTTAAAAGCAAGACTTTTATTTTTAAAGAATAATGTTTGGGTTTTTCTTTAGGAAGAATGCATAAAATAAGGATGTGACCATATATAGTGTAGAAGTTTGATAATGAGATTAGGCTCTTAGTTCACTGCTCTTCTGGCTAATCTGGAGTTTGGATTCAGACATTTTACAAGATATATCTCTTAACAATCAAGTGATTTGGAATATGACTCTGAACAGATGTGAGATAATTTTGTTACCCTAAATAGTCAAAAAGCGACCAATCTACAAAGACTTGCACATTTTTTTAGGTCTCTTTCGGTGTTTTAGGTCTCTTTCAGGCGTTTTCTTTCATCCCCCCAATCCCTTCATTCCTCCCCTCAGTCCATCTCCCACTCTAGTTTTATTGCATCATAGACCTCACACTCTTCCTGTCTGTTATTAAACTTTTCTGCATCCTGGATATATCCAGAGACTCTCTCAAATGATCTGTTTTGCCACATCTACTTGCAATTCAGGAAAGCATTTCCAGAGGATCCCTCATAATCAGCCTCTCGATGGCAATGGCAGATGCATGGTAGCAGTGGTCATGAGGGATTAAAGCATGATCAGCTGAGAAAGACCTAAAAAAATTAAACTGGTAAACACTACTGAGGCCTTGCCTAGTGTTTACAAGCTATTTTTTTTTAATTTCATTTTCCCAAGCTGTTACTGAGCTGACAGAATACATTTGGATAGAGAGGGCCTCAGCAAGTGAAAATCTCCTTGAGACACAAGATTTTTTCTAATCAGACATAACACACTGAAACCAAGGGATTTTAACTCAAAATGAGAGTCACCCAGGCCATTTGTAGACGAAAAAATAGTGTGTGTGTGTGATTATTACCATGGCAGATACAAAGCTAGGCAAATTTCCAGCTTAAACAGTTACAATTAATCAGCTTATAAACCACTGGTGAAAAGATCTAAGATAGGAGTTGCTGAATTAGGTAGATAGCAAGCTTTTTATCTAATAACATGACAAAATCTAATTATTTATTATAAAACCCTCACCAAATGGCCAATATTCTGAATTTTGAGAAAAAAAAGCTACTTCCAAATCTTGGACCCTGGAACAATTCTCTGCAATGCATAAACTTCTCTTAGGAGATATAGTCAAGCTAAAAATCACTATTTCCGGTTTATTTATATCTATATCAAAAACCATCTCAAAGTAATCAGATTGAAATGTTCTATTTGAAAGTGTTTCTTCATCAAAAATTAAATTTCTGGAAACTTCTTCGAGAAATTTTCATTTGTAAAACCAAACAGAAATAGCACACGCCGAAACTGTGAAAATATTTTGTTACAGCCTCTGGGAACCTGACTTTCCATTTTATTTTTCTTTGAAAATAAGTTGGTTTGTGACATATCTTGAATCATAAATTCCATTTCAGTGGAGCGTTTTTATCCAGACCCAGGAAGAAAATGCACATCCAGATGCTGACAATGGTTTCCTAATCGAGCATTTTAGCTTTGGATTGAAGACAAGGATTATCAAAATTTTGGCATTTTCTACTGAGGTGGACTTTTTGCTGGAGACCAGATCTTCCTAAAAGTCACATAAAGTTGGCTTTTAACAGACAAGTGGTTGTCTGTCATCGTGGTTGATATATTAATTCTGCGATTTCTTAAGAAGCGTAATCATAAACGACCCAAGACACTGTGGATGAGAATTCTGCTTAATATATGCCTATTAAATTATGAAAATATATTGTGAGTATTCTGACCCCTAAAAAAGTGGGGAAGGTGCTTCGCCAGGGAAGTGCCTGGGGACTCCAACAAGTCACGAGTGCGTTTGTGGCGGTGAAAACCTGGGAGCTGCAGCAACATCCAGGGTGGAGAGTTTTCCTCCTCATAGAGGTCCTTAAATGTTGCTCCTCTGCCCATTAACTGCGCAGAAACACACTAATTTCACACAGGCTGCTTCATTCCACACATAAAAATAAATGGACTTGGTGAGATACCAAGATTATATGCTCTGGGTCGTGTTATGCCTTTAATATTTCCTTGTGGCTCATAGCTACAAACCCACTGTTTTTCCACAGCCTGTGGGTTTATGTCACTAATACAGAAAGGAGAAGATTTAGAGGATAAAAGTTAACGAGTTGCAGTTTCTCCAGCTTCTTTTACACAGTCAGATTGCTGGCTTTGGGAAGTGGATCTGTGTTTATAGCAAAGAATACCAGCAGTGAAAATACCTGTACAATCCCTGCCTCCCCTCCCTCCCTGCTCCCGGCAGCAGGGAAGGGCACAGAAAGATGACTGTGTCTCCTAGTGCTGTCCTTTAGGCAGGCAAGCTACTAGAGAGGTATAACTCGTCTTTGTCTGAATGAATTTTGTAACAGGCCCCCAGAACGAGAGCAATCCTAATGGGATTGCGTAAATAATGTCACTGCAGGTGGGCTAACACACACGCAGGGTATAACCGGCATTAAAAGTGTGTAAAGCGGTGTGGAGGCTGGCTGCTCCTGCTTGTACTCATTCCCAAGATGAATTGGCGAATTAAAACCTCATTACCTGCGTTACATCGTGTAGCCTTGTTACGTGTAATTATCAAAGTCAATTTGCTGCTATAACTTGATGGCTGCATCTAAGGAGAGCGAAATAGTGTCACGAGCAAGTGTTTTGCTTATTACCTGAATCACGGGATTCCAGGTAATCAACTACGCCTAATTTTCCAGCGCTGTCGTGCTGGATGTTTTTAAATGTTTGCCCTTTGTTGTGCTGGTGTGCAGCCATAAGTCAAAACTTGCCTTCACAGAACTGGGGACAAAGCGGGACATCAATCTTCCTACTTTTGTGTTCACCCAAAGTCTCATTTAAGACACTGGGTTCAGCCAGTGAGTAAGCCAGGGAAAGAGAATGGGAAGCAGAAGTTAAGTTTGAAATCTGATTTTCATTTACACTCACCCTGAGGGCCCTTATGAATACCAGGAGGAAGAACACGATCTCTCATAAAACTGGCACTTGAGCTTTTTCTTTAAACTCTAAGGTATCTGCATTGGTGTGAGAATACTGCTGGGTCTGAATTCAGAGCAAGACTAGGGAAAGGGGTATTTCTGCACCATCACAGCTGGCTTCTGAACGCAGAGTTTGGGGAATGAAATGTATTATTGTGATCAGAATTGTATGAATTGAGGAGAATGACTTATCCCAATGCAATAGCCTTCAGAATAATAACCTTTAAAGTTCCCCTTTAATCTAGAAAGAGTAGTATTGCCAGAACTACTACAGCAAATGCTAGAAATATTTCAAAGCACATCCTCATATATTTGTCACACAGGTACTTTGTGCCTTTTCTCTCTCTCTTTTTTTTTTTTTTTTTTTTTTTTTTAACCAGCAGGAAGCTCTTAGAGTTTAGGAAAAGTCATATATTCAGGTACAAATTGGAGGTCCAAGAGAGCTGGAGAGGGACTTTGGACAAGGGATGGAGTGACAGGGCAGGGAAGGGTGGTTCCGCATTTCCAGAAGGCAGGGTTAGGAGCGATATTGGGAAGGAATTATTGGCTGTGAGGGTGGGTAGGGGCTGGGATGGAATTCCCAGAGAATCTCTGGCTGCCCCTGGATCACTGGAAGTGTCCAGGGCCAGGATGGACAGGGCTTGGAGCAGCCTGGGATAATGGGAGGTGTCTCTGCCCATGGCAGGGGCTTGGAGTGGGATGGAGTTTAAGGTCTCTTCCAACATGAACCATAGTGATTCTAAAGAATAATTGTCATAAATCTGTCAATGAATGAAAATTCAAAATGAAAACACTCATCAAATTTCTGCAAGAGGACTTGGCTGCTCTTGCAAGGTCACTGCTGTTCCTTTTTTGACAGCTGGAGGGACTGATGGGCAGGGGAAGCACTCTGCAGCCCAGATGAGCCCCTGAGCCTGCAGTCTTCCACCACTGCCCAGCACTCTCTCAGCCCAAACCTGACTGGGACCAAAAAGGTCTGGATGCAATGGACACTCTGTGTGCTTTTTAGAAAGCTCATGTTGTCAGCATTGCACATTCATTGCTTTTTAAAGGGCTTTATGATGGCTTGATGATGAAAGGTAAATGTGTGAAAGGTCCCTTTTATTTTTTCTTTTTTCTCATACACATTCATTGAGAGCTACTGAAGCACAAAGAAGGAGAATGAGATGGACACTGATAACTACCCCTGCTAAAAGGTGGTGGAGATAATTATCTTGTCTTAGTCACTGCAGTCTGCAGTTTAATTTGCAGTGCAGAGGCTGAAGACAAATCTGTGGGTTACGGTAGCTATTTAAGTATCAAATTCTTCAACTTTCATTCCAGGGGAAGACTGCCTCGCTCTTCAGACACAGTACCACACATTCCACGAGGGCTCCTGGGTTTTGGTCACCAATCTAACAAATTTTGTGGTGCGAGTGGAAAATGATGATGGATTTTCTAAGGAAAAGGTCTCTTGTGGAACAGGAATTTGTGGTTCTGTGCTGTGGGCAAGCACACTTCTCATTTCCCTGTTTTCCATGCAGTGGTGTGGCAGATGGGTGCGGGGAGACACCAACTGTGTCTTCCCATGTTAGAAGCAGACCAAGAACTATTAAATCCAGATAAAGCACAAGCTCTGAGCACAGCACCCACGGAAATCACATGCCTGATCCAAAAAGGAGACCAGTGCTCCTGCAACTGCGGCTTGAACTATTAGGTTCAAATTACCCATTCTTCAAGTATTTTATGATCTTTTGACAGCAGCACAAGGGAATCACTCCAACTCGTACCTGTAATTAAACTGTTTATGAACATATTGTCGTATTGTTGTTACCTGCAGTTTCCAGCTAAAATTTGTATGGCTTTATTTAAGTCGTTTAGCACATACAAGCTGTACTTTTTCCAGAGGAGAAAAATGTGAACTCTTTTGCAGTGAATTTATTAGCAATGATTGCAAGAATAGCTGTACTAATACTGAATTACAACACTTACATTTTACATCATTAACCAGTCTTTTCTACTGTAAAATTGAGCTAGAAGAATGATGCAAAGCAATTTTGGCAATATCCTTTTATTGTAACCAGACTACCTGCTACTGCATTGTTTATGAAGTGATGAGCCTTGCACTGAAGGGAAATTTACATATAATAAAACACCCTAGATGTTTCTTGCATAGTGAGAACAAAGTGGTAGGAGAACAAAAGAAAAAGCTTCCACTGATGTTTCACCTCGACACTGTTGTTGCAGGAGTGTACACTCATTTCTTTCACTGGAACCCCTGATTTATCTCAGACTGAGTGAGATGTAAACCAGAATTTTTTCCCCCCTACGATGTGAGTGTGTCTCAGCAGTCATTTGCTCTGATTCACCTCACATTCCTCCCAAGGCAGCCAGTCTGTAGTCAAGTGGTTGGCGACAGAATAAACAAAGATTTGGCTTTCCTTTCACATTTGTCAGCAGATAAATGCAGTATCAGTTTACAAATATATTTATGTGCAGCCCTGCAGAGGGTCAGAGCAGTTCTTGGTGGCCACAACCTCCAGCCCAGAGGTTATGCTGTGGCCTGGGCTTGGCCATTTAAATGCTGTCGGGAAGGTGAACACCACGCTGCAAGAGCCCCGTGGTTCAGCTGTGGCGAGCACATCTGATGGACAATGAGTTGCAAGGGATGATCTGGCATTTCACCCCCTGTGATCCGCTTCTTCTCTGCAGTCCTGCTTTGCCCTAAATATTTTAGCTTTTCATCTTGAGCGCTTCTGTCACCTTGCACGTAGCTGGCGGGTTCCAAAGCCTTGGAGATATTCATACAATGAGCAGTAAGCACTTGTATAATATTGAGGGTAAATTAGATTGCATCTGAAACACACTTCTGTAAGGCGTAATTTCGGTGTTTGTGCCACTAGACAATTCTGACATAAATTGAGTGTGACTCATAAACCGACCTGGGCTCCCTGAAACAGTTCTGTAAAACAATATGCCTATTGCATTCCATCAGTTCATCTATAATAAAAGGTGAAACAGATTTGATTGTTTTAAGTAACAACAAAACCAACGTGTCAGTTCCATTACTGTCTGCACCTCCAGCTGACATAAAGTTACATGATAAATTTTGAATAGCCAGTGCTGATCTTTCAGATCAAAGTCAAAGCTCAGATTGTGACATTCAATTTGTAATGTGCCACTGCAGAAGTATCTCCCAAAGCTGTTGCTGGAGTTGCCATCCAGATTTTTCTTTCAGCTCTCCTACTGATCATTTTTCTCAAAAAAAAAATGCTTTATAAAACATTATTATTTAGATTCCCTATGCTCACATACTGTATCACTGTATGAAAGTGCATGTATGTATAATAATATTGCACAGAAGCCTCAAAACAATCAGCATTTTGAACATTATGAATTCAGAGAGTTCCTACTTCTTCTAGTTCAGCTGTTAAATCTCTAACATGAATGCCAAGTAACAAAAAATAAGGCACTGCTGTGACTGCAGATGTGGTTGATTGAAAGCCTAACTGCATTTTATAATTCAGATTAGACTTTTTACTATATAGTTTCGTATCTCTTTTGTACTTGTCTAGAGCACACCATTGTTTTGATGACACTGATATTATTCCTTGTTATATAATTATTCCATTAATCCACCGTGCACATCGTAATGGTATACAAAGAGAGTGAGCTGGGGTATGATTTACACTTCTATTGATGCAAGTTTGGTTTTCTGAACACAGAATTTTCAAGCAATCTGTCTTTGTTCTTTCATTCTGCGTTAGCAACCACTGAAATACATTTTTTAGAACATTCAAACTGAGTGAAGCCCTGCTATGTGTCTCATTTTATTTTGGTGATCATTTGCAAGGATGGTGATGAGTTAATTTGATGCTGATGGTGGAAAAGCCCTGTTGAGATTTTGTATCAGTGCAATTCCTGACAGGGCTTCTGCTCTGTGTCCTCGCCAAAATAATAACTACAGCACATTCCCAAATGTGCTCATCCACACTGAACTTGCAGATTTTCAACAGCGCATGCAAAATTGTATTTTCCTCTCCCAAAGGGTAAGGGTCTGGTCTGGCTGAGGCCGAGTTGCTGCTGCATGAGGAAGAAAAGGAAAGGAAAAGGAAAAAAGGAAAAGGGACATGAAAAGGAAAAGGGAGATGAAAAGGAAAAGGAAAAGGAAGAGGAAAAGGAGAAAAGGAAAAGGTAAAAAGGAAAAGGAAAAGGTAAAGGTAAGGAAAAGATAAAAAGGAAAAAAAAGGAAGGGAAGTTTGGGGAAGT
>VZRR01007493.1:130165-165389 GCA_013398015.1 Oreocharis arfaki | reverse complement strand
TTTTTTTTTTTTTTTTGAGATTACAACCCAAGTAGTAATTGAATTTTTCTTTCGGTTCACTCCTAACTGTTTCTCATTTTGGATTTTTGTTTCTGAGGAAGGAGAATGCATGATTTAGAAATTACAACTTGAAAAACTGGTTGATGGCAACAGCATATTCAGCATTGCTTTTCTATCTTAAAATAGACTAAAAGCGAATTTCTAGTTGTCTTACATTCTGTTATCTCAAGCTGGACATCACAATTTGGTCAGCAGGGAAATCCACCAATATAATTCTGACATTGTATCATCACTTCAGTAGGCACACTCTGGGATTAGTTTAATTTTATTTCAGTTTATTATTCATCACTTCGTCTCAGTAGACTTGCAATGACATTGTTTTGTCTTGACATTATAACATAATCTACATATATTTGCATATAATAATCAGGCACTGGTTGAGAGTCTCAGGCAGAAATTGTGCATTGTGGTAAGTAGTATCTCAGATCAGAATGTGTACAAAGTTTGTTTCAAGTGTAATTTAAAATCTCTGGACCTTTAACTGATATCTCCTGGGATGAAAAACTTCAGAAGCTGGCCTCAGATCTTTAAAATGTGTTTTCTACTATCTATGCAATCTTTACAGAAGTTATTAGCTGTTATCAGCTACAATCCCTACTTGTGCCTAAACAGAGTAATTAAGCCGTGTAGGGCTCTAAATCTAATTATTACAAATGATAACTGAAATAAGAGCCTTATGAATATCTGAGCCCAAGTTTTCTTAATCAGTTTGCTTGTTTCCAAAAATTTTCTCTGGAACAGAAAAGACTCAAACTGTTTATCTCCTCATTAGAGTTTTCCCAGCTTGCCCCCATAGTTTTTGACTGAGTTTTTATGCAGGCAGCTTTTGCCGAGACAACAGACCGTGGTGAGTCTTTCAGGGAAATCAAACAAAACAAGACAAAACAATCAGAATGTGTACCCAAACCAAAATAAAAACCCAACCAACAAAACATAACCCCAAACCAACCAAACAACAAACCAACCAAAAACAAAAAAAATCCCGAACCAACAACGATAACAGAAAGATTTTATTGTGGAGCATTAGTTCCACGCTCAGATTGAGGCACGGGCATGCGGAATTGGAATAAAAATTACGACACATTGTTGTAACTAAGAGCTGTAGCTGTGAATCCAAATGTGGATTCACAAAATGGTAATATATTCCACGTTTTTGCGTTTGCAATGCTGTGACAAAACTTGGATCTGATGATCTAGATGGGCAGGAGCACAAACTTTATAGTTCTGCCATCACCTTGTTAAACTGTTACTTCAATAGGGGTGGGCAGATATTTTGGTTTACTTGCTAGATTGGGTTGCTGTTGTCTGAAGAAGAGGCAAATAAAGCCAGAAACATCATCACAAAACCCCTGATATCACATCTTGTATGTTCAATTTATCAGTGTTCCAGTCAATTAAGGTTTTGGAAGGCTGTCAGGGCTAATTCTTTCAGTTTATACCTCTTAATAATGTAATTTCATTTTGGTTTGGGGCACTTTTGCTAGAAAAATATAGATTTCTGTCAGTTTCTCAGTGCTTCTTATTTTCACACATTTTAAAAATACAATTTATAAGCACATGGAATATAGATATATGCCCATGTCATGGTATCACTTATCTTCTTGCTTTTAGGCCAAAGATGAAGTTGAGGCTTCTGACTTCAGAATGGAGTTATGCTGCTTTTCCCATGTTGGATAGTTGGTTACACCATGGATGCTCAGCGCCCTTGCAGCCTGAAACTGATTATTCTTGTGTAAGACTCGAGGCTGACATGTCTTTTTGCTGGCTGTCACATCATCATAAGGGCTGTTGTCCTGCAGCTTCTTTGTGAAGAGAGAGAGAACACGGAAACCACTAAAAAGTGTGAAAAAGGGAACGTTCTAAGCAGTGAAGAGCCCTCACATAAGACAGAGAAAAATATTGTCATTTTTGTGTCCCAGAAATTTGTCTTTCATCTGCCTCAGTGTGGGCTTAAATTGTCTTCAAAGAAAAATTTTAAGAAACATCAGCCCGGGTCGCATTCCTTTACTCCCTCCTGCTGTAATTCAAAATTTTTACTGACACCATCACATTAAATAAGTAGAAGGTGAAATTCAGTGATGAAAGACAGGCTTGGGATGAAAAGCAAAGCTGGTACTGGAATGACCTCCCCAGCCAAATATCTGTTTGTAGGCAAGATAAAAATTGTAGTAGAAGCAACTCACTCCACCTAAAAGATACTTAAAGTTTACAGGTGATTATTTGCACCATTAAATGAGCAATTTCAGAAGGGAAAAATTCTTCTCAAACATGTTGTTTGAAGCATCTAACATGGATTTCTCTCTCCAGCATTCTTCCAGTAATATTATCCTTTTCCATACTTGTATTGCAAGACCTTAAGCTGTTCTAGATTTAAGTTCACAGGGTCAATCGCCGCTGTATCTATCCGTGTTTGACACTGCACCAAAAAAAAAAAAATAAAATAGAACAGCTTTTATTTTGTTTTGTTTTTTAATTTCCTCTTGAGTACTTTTGGTTGGTTCATTAGCTGCTGGGTTTTGTCTGATTCTTGTGTGATTGGTCTAAGCAAAACACCCAGGGAAGGTGATTTTGATTTAAAGATCCAGCTGTGGTCACCTGCCTCTGTGACAGCTTTCAGCTATTTGAACACCAGTTGGTAGTTTCAGGGTGGTTTGTTTTTGGTTTTTTTTTTGTTTTTTTTTGATGACACTTCTGCAAGACAAAGTCACATGGAGAAATCCAACCCAGGTACCGTCAGGTTAGATCATGCACCTACACCTTTGCAAACTACTCTTTCGAGTGTTTGCTGTAAAAAGGACCATGCTGGAACTCAAAAAAACTTATTTTCCTTTGTAAAGCTGCAGAATCCAAACGCAGAGGACAAAGACTTTTACCATTATTGATCTATTTTTTCATGATATTTTGTTCTTAACCTCGTTCCAGATAGCAGCATGCACGTCCTAAGTCTTTTTCCCCCAGCTCAAGTGACAGATTTGCACATTTCAAAAGGCTGCAAACTGACTAACCACAGGTATGGGTGTTTCAGCCTTTATTTTTGATGACATTCCCAAAATTATATGACCTAGAAGTTAATATGCCCAAACTATGCTGCACAGGTATTTTTAAGCATACGGAATGGAACATAGGAAAATCGAGAACAGTCAGAATTAAGATTATGTATTTCAAAGCAGTTTAGATATTTTTATACCTGCATTATGATCCAAATTTATCAGAATTTCCTTTGTGTGCTGTGTTTTTGAGGGGTCAGAACCATTGCTAAAATGTGTGGCTGAAGCTGGGATAGATTTGCTGACAGACAGAGACAACCAAAACGTGAATAAGATGAAAATAAGGTGAAAATAAGATGTTCATGCCTCCCTGGGCAACCTGTCCCAGCCCCTCACCACCCTCAGAGGGAGGAATTTCTTCCCAAGATCCCATCTTCCCAACGACCACAGATAACCGAAGACATGTTTTCTTCGTTGATAGAAAATAAAATCATTTTATTCATGTTATACATTTTTATTACAAATATCCAGGAAACAAAAATTGAAAATTTCCTGTTTACTTTTCAAGAAAAAAACTCAGCATTTCCAGTTTGCCTTTGAGTTTGAGAGAGATCTATCTTAAGCTCCCAGACCGCATTTTGCTTCAAAGCAGTCAGCTCTTACAGATAAGGGAGATTTCTATCATTGCAAGATTAATTTTATTTAAGCAATCATTGCAGCTTTGAGTAAGTATTTCCTATTACCTCTTTCTAAGTCATTTAAAACTAAAAGGTTTGCTCACAGATTCACAGCAGGCTGATTTGCAGAGCTAAGCGGGGAAATATGCCAGCCGTGCTTTAGTAAATACGGTAAAATTTTCTAATCTCAAAACATATGTGCACTATCTCTTCACACAATCCCTTGTTTCTGCAACATCTGTTCCCCAAAAAATGAGTGCATCTGAATGTGAAATTAATTTATATTCATAGTTTCCTCTTTTTTTTTTTTTTTGAGTTTCCTACAGAGAAACTATAGATGGGAAATATAGTGGATTTCCAAAAGATAATAATATTTCAAATGGCTTCATATCCAAGGTAAAATCTTTAATTTGTACATTTATATAAATTTATAAATAACTTTGTATATATATAGAGAGAGAGAGATAAAATGGCTAGTTTGTTTTATTTTTTAAAATAATGAACGTACATGGATTATTTTCCTTTCTACTTCAGTCCTTTCCACAGTAACTTTCACCTACACCATTTCCAACAAGGCTCTGCTGCACTGGGAGTGCGGAGCATACATGAAATAAAAGGCATAATTTTGATTTGGGAACCCAATTCTAGCGGCTGCACATCTTCCATGTTATCTGTCCTTTTATTTTTCTTCGCCCAGGATGGTTACAGACAGCAGTGGTGGTAGGATAGAAATGGAGATACAGACTAGACAGGCTTTTTTGGGTCAATGGTTCTCATCAGGTCCTGTTCACTAGGCTCAGCTCATCTTATTCTGAGTGAAAAATCTGATTTTTAAACAACGGTTCAAAAAACAAGAACAAAACAAAACAAAAACACCTCGAAAAAACTCAAACAAGAACACACACACAAAAAGAGCCAAAAGAAAAAAAAATAAAACAGAAAACCAAAACCTCAAAAAACCAAACCAAAACAACAACAACCACAAAAACCCAAACAAACCCCCCCCCAAAAAAATCCAAAAAACCCCAGACCAAACCATCCTGGCAAAATCAAAGCAGAAAACGCAGCAATAGAAGTTGCAACTATAAAAGGAGTTAAAGGTAAAATCAGGTGTTTGCTTTTGTGGACTACTTATCCTGGGGTCCAGGTACTTGGAGAAGCTCAGGTATTTCTGTGAGGTGCTTCTCCTTTTTGAGAAAGAACATCTGAGTTTACAGGAAAGATCAGTAATAATCTACCAGAGATTGCTGTCCCCACTCCTCTTCCTTCTCATAGAACTCTACTTCTTTCAGCTGGCATGAAATACTGCAAGAAATGGGATGTGGATTCTTCATTTTTAGGGATAAGGAAAGAAATTTTAGTTTTTTCTTTATTGTTTTGTGATATATTTTCCTCCTTCAAATCGATGCACCCCCCCCCTTATACATGTGTGATGCAAATTTAAAACTTTTGCCAATAAAACCCCACCAAACTGAGAAGAAACCTCAAAAGCACCTGAAAAACTTTCAGTAGTTTTAATTTAGCAGAAGAAATAAGAAATATGCATGAAGGAGAAATAGATTGCACTATCAACAAATAAAACTCTGAAACTTGGATAACCACACCCTTCAAAGACTTGAATTTCTCTTTTTTTGCGTGTTAAATTGCACTATTTTTAACAAAACACCAGTGTTAGAATATTGTTTTACCTCCCAACTAAATCTAGGGGTTCCTCTTTAAAGACCTCTCCATATTATATCTATATTATTCCGAATTTCAACTTAGTCTTGAAAGGTACTAACTGCATATAAATAATGTATTTACATAACTTGTTGCACATTCATGTCAAACCCATGCAGCTAAAAATGAAAAAGAAAACTAAACAAACCATTCGTAATTTCAGAAATAATTTTTAAAAAGTTTATCAGTATAAAATTAACTTTATTAGATGGAACTGTCTGAAGTTCCGTGACAGCAAAATTATTCTGTCTATACACTCACAACATTTTGCCCTCTCTAAAGTAAATTAATGAAGTTCTACACCTTTGAGACATCCATCTGGGAAATGTCTAAAAAGAGTTCTTTGATGAGAGATTTCCCCATGAGCAGCGTAACATTTTCTCCTCTTTTTCCTTTTCATGTTTTAATTTCTTCAGATTCTTATTAACTACAAAATCTTTGATTTGCTTGAAGTTGTTCTCTTCCTCTTTTACACTGAAACCCTAATATTGAGGGTTTTAGAGCCATGGGGAACTATTTATTTGAAAAGCAAATTTTAGATTGGGCCTTAACAGGTTTCAAACCCTTGTGTAGAAGTCTGAGGTGCTGAGACCTGGTGGCAAAAAAATTAGCAAGTTTCTGACAAGAAAAACGTGCAGCTGCAGGTTTCCTAATGAAATTTTCTAATGAGAAATAGGATTTTGTTAAAGAAAGCACAAAAGTTTGTGTTTTTCCTGTTGTGAAATGGCAGGAAACTTTCAAATATCTAAAAGACAATAGAAAGGCCACTAAAAAAAAAAAAAAAGAAAAATAAATGCCCATAAAACATCAAAACCTCATCAAAACATCAGATTTAGTTTATGGTGGTTTCTAACCCAGTGTAAATAGAATGTGTGTTAAAAATATATACAGAATATAGATGTGTGCCAATATAATGCACACATGAATTTATATAGATAAGCAATTAAAAAAAAAAAAGTGAATCTGTTCTTGTATCAATGGAATCAGATTTCACAGAGCAGACATATCAATAATTCATGAAAATAATTCATGAAATAATTCATAAAAAAGCGCAAGAGGAAACGCCCCTAAAATCTCGACAGCTTTAACATAATTTAGTTTTTTGGTATTTTATTTGTCTACAGAAATGAAGGTTAAGAGAGTCCTGAGTTGTATAAAGACACTTATGATTAATATGTATTGAAGTTTGAAAGACAACCATTAAAATTCAAAACTTTTATGCGCATTTCCAGGCATTTGGGTTTTATTTCACGATCCTGAAGATGTTTATGTACTCACACTGCTCTGTTAATAGAAACAATTCTATTTAAATTCTAAAAGGTAAGTAATGTGAGTGCTTAATATTTGCAGAAGCTGAATCTTGAGCAATTGGTAAGGCTGATTAAAAAAAACCCCAAATCTCAACAATTTAAACTTATTTGAATCCCAAACACCCAAGTATGACTCCTAAATTCATTTTGGACTCCAGAATACCAGGTCTTATTTTCAGATCTGTTGATTTTTCATAGTGTTTAATGAGTTCAACATTTATGAGAGCCAGGAGGTGAGAAAAGTTCTTTGTTTATTTGGAATTTGATTATTTCCTAACGACTAGCATGACATACAAGGGATTTTTTCTGGTTCCCATGATAAAAGTACAGTAACTTTAAAGTATGTTTAGAACTACAGAGTGAAGGAAGCGTCTAGGAACTGGAAAAAAGGTGCTCTAAAATAAAAATGTTTCAGTATTTCACCTACTACTGAACAGTAAATATTTTCTCTAAGCTATTGAAGCCTGCACAAATCTTACCTAATATTAAAAATAAGTGGTTCTCTGTTACAAATTTGTTCTGGTCATAAACAATTCACTGTTTTGAATTAGCAGGCATTAACAACCCAAAACCTGCCATAATTTGGTCCAAAATCATCTATCTCCCTATTTCACTGTTATGCTTTTACATTATGGACCAGAAGAATCTGAAGAGTTGGTCAAAAAAGAGTTCATCATTCAAAAACCCATTTTATTTCTGAATTTAAATAGCTATTGGAGAAAGAGGGTTGGAAGATTTATATTATACGAGGTAGTGCTATGTTTGACATTTTTGAGCCTTGTGAAGATTAAAATCTGGTTATTTCTTGGCTTCTTTTTAAAACATTGCCTTATATAAAACTTTTTTTTTTCTTTTTTGAGGAAAAACAAAGGTAGATACTAACAATAGCTTTGATTTAGGGTCTAGTATGATGTGAGTCAATAGAGGAAATATAAAATTAGAAATACCACGATAATGAAAGGATATAATCTGCAGTATCTGCGCAAGATAATAATGATAATATTAAGCTAGCATATGGTCACCATATTCCTAGAAGGAATTTTACTCTCAGAAACTCAACAGAAACCTCAGTAGGTCAGGAAAGTCAGGGGCTGCATTGTTAGTGAGTGAAAAGCCTCTCGTCACCGAGCAGGGGGAACGGAGGGAAAAGTCAACCCACGAGAAAATAATGACTGAGAATCAATAATTCTGTCGGCACATGAGCATACACACTGCCCCTGGAATTGCTGAACAGTATTCAGGTAACTATTTTAGGTATTCAGGTAGCAAAAATCCCACCACAAGGAAAAGAGACTTAAAAAATGCATGGCTAACCAAGAGACCTTGTCTGTAATGGATCATTCTCTGGGTTCAGGAACAAGGATTGTATTCACACTGTTTTTTTTATTCATGCAGATGATCACAGTGTACCTCACATCAAACATTGCTTCTTGTTTCTCTGGAAGATATCCTGATTAAGTATACAGTTTGGTCGTTATTTTCTTGTGGGAACTTTCTCACCAATTCAAGGTTCTGGGGCAGATGTTAAACGATCTGAGGAGTTCCCCTGAGCTGCAGAATTGTACAAAAGTTCACTGGCAGCAGCAAGATGGATTCCTAGAAATTGCTTACCCTAGAATGGTTTTAAAAACTGGCAAAAGCCACTGAGGAGATGAATCTATGCTAGGGATGCCATCATTCATTTGATTCTCTGAGCTGTGAGTAACTTTTGGGTGTGTTGTTCTGACCCTCCTGGTGGGATTCACACGGGCATCTCCGTTGCAGGTGTTTACCTGCACGCTGCTCATGAGGAAACAGCGAATTCTGCTTTTAATGAACCTTTAATTTCGTCTTCAGGTTGACTTCTTAAGGAAGCTGGACAAACAAAGGGAGCCTAGGCTGACCAGCTGAGATGGGGACTTCTAGAGTGCAGAAATTCAAAATACTCTCACTAACCTTAGGCACTGCAGGTGTCGCTGGGCATTTTGCGTTCTCAGCGTCAGAGCTGATGAGACAAAACCCCCATGTTAGGCCACGATATAATTTTGGTTAAGCAAGACTTTTAGTCAGGGGGAAGCACCACCACTCCTCATTTTAAAGCAGCATCTGCGTGTTCTTTAAAAGATGGTGATTTTTGGGTTGCCTGTTTTTGAATCCATGCATTTTCTGAAGGCTGTGATTTGATAAAAACAGCAAGTTTAGCTGTTTCAGTCGAAATCTTCACCTGTTAAACACCAAATTATGATGTTTACATTTTACGACCAGTTCTTTACCAAGAGTTATCAAAGCTAAGACAGGCCAAGGCTTTATCCATGGTGCAGACCCCTCACTAGGAAAGACTTTTTTACATCCCAAGTTTGAAATGATTGTGCTCTCTGGAACATATTATTTCCTATACTTTGGGGGATGAAGAATGTCTTTTCATTGTTTTAATTTGGTTTATAACTTTTCGAGGGTTTATGGCAAAATTTGCGTTTCCTGAAGTAGTAATCTTGACACACAAGGGAAACTACCAGCTTAAAATAGAAAATAAATTCATCTTTGTTGTAAGCACAGAACTGCTCACACCAGTGATGTCACAATCACAGAACCTCCCTTTTAAACTGAATTCTATCCACAGTAGTCCCTGCTTCAGTAAAAAAAAGATACTTTTGAGGAGGAACAGTTTTTCTTTAACAACTCTTCCCACTTACAAAATTTCAGGAAAAAATCCCAATAAAAATCTGGCATGCAGCCATGTCTAGTGATAATAGCAATTAATTGGACATGTGGAAGTCTATCTAGATTATTGTTCACATTATATACAGTTTTACAAAGAGGAAAAGCAGCATGTCCTGTGAGGGAGTTTATGAGCCCAGAAAGAGGAACAACTTCCTAGAGAATTTTCTGTTCTACAGGGCACAAAGCAAGGCAAATTGAGTTGAAAACATGTGAGGCTGTCCAAGTCAATAGGCAATTCTTTGATACCACAACCCCTGAAGGAAGTCAGTATTTCATTTGGTTTCTCTCAGCCCCATGAGTCAGCTTTAACAGTGTTTTTTCTGATTCAGCAGATACCCAACAAAAAGGGTTTGGTCTCAGTTCCGTGGTAAAAAACGAAACCCATCCTCAGGGATTTTGAAGGGCCAAATTAAATATGATGCAGCTGGAAAAACGACACTAAAAATGTTTTAAACAGGCGTATTTTGGCTTTTGGCCCACATTACCACGATGCCAGATTCTTCCACCAAGATCTCAATGAGATAGGAACTACTGACATTCTTCCCTGTTTTACAGTCCCTGTGTCACACCAAAACATACACCCTGATAAAACTGAAACTGAATCTCCGAGTACTTTAGCCCTTTGGGTTAATCAAAATACATTTTTGCTCTTTCTAGAGTTATTTCCCTTTTCCCCTGCATCCTGTATTTTTTTGCTCTCTTTCAGAGCGACATGGCACTTTTTAATTCATCACATATGAAAACCAAACATCAGAAAGGCCAGTCTGTGTTTCGAAAGGAACCCCCACAATTCTGTTTTTTTAGAACTGTTTTTTGCCAGTAAAAGGAAAAGATTATTTTGGCAAACCACATGCAAATGTCTCCGTATTTTAAGAAAATTATTCAGTCGGAATATGCTGCAGGCACTACAGCATGGGACCTCCTTTAAAGAGGGGGAGGTTGTATAATTGGAATGAAAGCTCTATTTGTAAAATTGGAGTTATAAATTGCCATTGGATGAATTAAAAAGGTGGCTGAACAGAGAATGAACAGCAGCCCTCTCTGTCATACCTCAAAAATCTGTAGCAGCTGCGTGCATTTGCCAAACTTCTTGATTGTGTGGCTTCTGGAAATTCATAATTTAGCCGAATCCGAGCATATTTTCATGGCCTTAAGGAAAGTACACCTAAAATGTGAAGGTCAGATCTTTCTCCATTTCATTAATGTGCTGGAGATTCTCACTGAACTAAACACACAATTCATCAAAGGCAGAGGAACATATTTCCATGTTCTTTTTGTTCTAAGAATCAACTCTGGGGATGTTTGAAGAGGGGTTAGATTTTTTTTGTTTTGTTTTCTTTTTGGGGTTTTTTGCATGGTTTTTTTGAGGTTTTTTGGTGTTTTTTTTTCCATTGAGCGTGTGACAGGAAAAAAAAAAAAGTTTTCCCATGTGCTCTGATAGGAAATGTACAAAAAAGCAAACATTTATTTTGTGTACTTGTTCTATTTTATTTTCCTAACATCACATCAGAGCAAAGACTCCCCACAACAGGACTATAAAATGGTATATCGTGTTAGTCAACACCAGTAATATGAGCAGAAATGTTATGTCCAAAACTATCATTATGTCAGAAATTATTCTTGGAAATCCTTTTCTAGCATCAGTTGTTGAGCCTGGGATGGATTTTTCACATCTTATCACAAGAGTAATTGTGCAGCTTCCAACTGAATTTCCTAACATCAGGTTACAGTGCTATGAGTGCAAAATGGAAATAATTTTATTTAATACCACTGAACTATCAGTAAAATATTACTTTTTGTGTATACTTCAGCAAATCCTTTCACAATTTCGACTCAGAAGCTGCTCCATTTTACTTCTAAGAGGAAGCTATTATTCATAATTGCTTGGTAAGGATTAAGTAGTTAGAATTTGCAGAGCATCCTGAATTTGAGACATTTTTCAAGCACTTGAATATGGTAATAGTAAGATATGATTTCCTTGCAGAGCTACACACTGTGGATTTGCCCTCCAGGTTCTCGTGTCTTTCGTGCTGTCTCTGCCCCAAATCAAGTCTACTGTTATACAAGTGATGACTTCTCAACTCCATTTTTAAATACACATAATTCTGAGACAGGAATAGGGAAAGACTATTTTATTCAAAAAAAAAAAAAAAAAAAAGGTTAGTGGGTATGCAGAAGGAATCTTGCATATCCTGTTGCTTCAGTTTTATTTTCCAAATATTTATATCAAAAAGCCCTTCAGGTTGTACTTCCAGGCCTTTTCACTGTTGTACCGTTACCGGATCAACTTAAAAGAAGCACTTTGGTCCACTCATTCCCTTTTCTGCCTCAAAAGGTTCCTCATTCCCGGAGAGCATCAGTGAAATATGGACCCAAAGAGCTCAAACCCTCGGAGAGTTTAGCTCGTTATCAGATGTCTCAAGCATCCTTTCTAATCAGAATGTGCGCAGCAAGAATATTCACGCTGCGACGTGTGAAAACCTGTGCAGCCCACAGCGTGGAAAGGACCTGTAAGAAGGGATGTACATGGAAGAAAAACAGAAATGCTGCTCAGAGTCGAGCTTTTAAAACCAGTTAAAGTCAGGTGCAGTCATAGGGAGTTTCTCGTTCGGCTTTTGTTAGTTGTGCAGATGCTGTGTACAATAATTGAAGGTTAATTTCAATTACTCATTTGCGTTCTGCCTAATCTATTACAGCTAAAATAGGAAAGTCATCGCCACAGGACAGACAATGTCCACTGTCATAAAACAGGCCTCCCTTCCCCACACTGTAATTTGAAATTTATTAGTGTTGTGGTGACTTTGTATTTATCTTCTGATAGATACAGTAAGAAAATGTGGTGTGGCAGCCTTTTAAACAAACAAAAAAAAAAGTATTTGAAATTTCCTGTTTCATTCAAAATGGACAAGTCAAATTCAGAAGATCTGGAATTTGGAACAAGGAGAACGTACAGCTATCAAGGGACAGAAATCCAAATCCACAGAAATCCATAGGATTCAGATTTGAAAGCGCTGAGGAAGAAGTCCAGTCAGGCTCACGGTGGTTGCTATCTCACCTACTTAATCTAGAAACGTGAAAATCACTGCAGGCAGCCCAAACTATCCAAACTGACCTGAAAAGGGAGCAACCCCATTTAAAATACTCACTCTGCGAACTCCAGAGAATAGAAACCCTTCTCGACAAAAAGTTTCTAAGTAAGCATACAGACACATCAAGCAATGAAAGGATCTGCAAAAAAGTTTTGATTTTCTTAAAATTTACTTTAAAATGAAACAATGACAGATGAACCATACAGCCCCCCCTGCTTTTTTTTTTTTTAAAAAAAACAACTTTGGAAATATTTTTATTATTTATTTAATCCAGGAAAATATCTAAATAAAAAAAGTAAATATTAAATTTTTACTCTTCACTCAATATGAAGTTTTCTTTATGCTAGAAAAGGAAATGTCTTCTCAGGAGGAAAGCTTTCTATTTAGCACAACAGCAACAATGAAAGACTAAAGTAATTACCTTATAGGATATTTATCACTTACATCTGCAGAAACTTATAACCATGCACTAATGTTCTCAAATCTTTAATCTAATTATCTACACACCATTGTATTTGAATGGACACAACATTTGAAAACTTTTTATTTTCGGTGATCCTTATATTTTCTTCATGTGAAAACTGCATATTGAAAAAAAATATATTTGGACTTGTAAAACCATATTTATTGGATTTTTAATTTAATGTTCTCCAAATAAATGGTAGACCATGTGAGTAACTTGAGGCGGGAAGGAACATTAGCCTAAAAGACCTGATGAGTTTTCTATACTTTTAGGAAATGGTAAATAAAGGTGGGAGGCATCAATTCGTTGCAAATTTGATTTAAGCCTCTCATAGCAGGATTCAAACACTGACAGCTATCTGATTTTCTCTCAAGGCCTTCCTTGTCAGAGATGAATTTTTTTATTTGAGCATAATGGTAATTTATTCTGTGTCCTACAGTGTGGAATCCTTCATAGTTTGCTTTTTTTTTTTTTCTTCTTTTAAATTAAAAGGACAAACATAAGCAAGGAAATATTTTTAATGCAGAATTTTTGCCAGTGAGCATTCACAGCCTCGATTTGCAGATGATCAGACTTCCCCAGTGGCATCACTTCACTACAAAGCTACTCAACAAATAGGGTCCCCTTTGAAAGAATTTCACCCATAAACTGATAATGGAAATGAATAATTATCAGAGATGGATGTGATTCTTCAACGAAGACTAAACTTGGGAAAAAACAAACGAATATTTTTCTTAATCTCAATTTTCTCAATTTAATCTCAATAGCTTGAAAGGCAAAAGTAATGATGCTGGTACGCAAAACATCTGTAATCAGACATAATTGTTAGGAATAGAATATTACTTACAATGCCAGCATAATAGCAGTTGCATTATTATGTCCTCTTGACAGCTCTAATAACACTTACCTTTCTCTGGAAGCACAGCTCTTTTTCCTTGCCATGTAATTTTTGAAAATGCATGCAGTTATGCAGTTTGCTTTTTAGTCTTTCTTATTGAATCCAACCTTCCAGGTAAGAAAAAAAAAAGTGATTGACCAAAAAAAATAGAAAAGGAAAAAAAGAAAAGTGAGAGGAAGACAGCTCCCTAACAGGGCAAAGAAATAACACTTAAATGACCACTTGTCTAAAAAATTCCTGACTGCTTTGAGGACTAGCTGCCACAATTTGTGCCTGCAGTGAGTTACAGGTAGAATAGAGTGCTTTTCACATCAATAAACCCATTTGCAGCCTGAGGTGTCACCAACTCGTAGCACCCAAGTAATAAAATGGAGTGTTCGAATTCCTGACATGTTTGGTGTGGGGTTTTTGTTCTTGTTTTTGTTGGTTTTTTGTAGCTTTATTTTCTGTTTGGTTTTTTGTTGTTGTTTGTTTGGTCTCTTTGGGGTTTTTTTGTTGTTGTTTGGTTGTTTGTTTGTTTGTTTTGTTGTGGTTTTTTTTAGTGTGGTTTTTTTGGTTGGTTGGTTTTGGAATTTTTTGTGTGTTTGCTTTGGGGGTTTTTCTGTTTGTTTGGTTGGTTGGGTTTTTTGGAGTTTTTTTGATGGACATTAAGACACAAGACCATAGACGTGAGCACTTGCCTCAGTGGTCAGGAGGTCAGAATACACAAAGGATCTGCATAATGAGAATCAGAGCAAGCATTATTTCTGCTTATAATGTTCTTTCTTCCCCCTTTTTTCCCTAGACCCACTCATGAGTTCAGCTGAGCGAGAGAAACGAAAGGCAAAAGTGGAGGAGCCACTTCAAAGCGTCACAAGGTGAAGTCAGGCACCTCTATCTTGATTTGAAGGGTTTTGTGGGGGGCAGATAGCAAGGGTGTCCAGCAGCCACTCTATGGAACAAAAAAAGATTAAAATCCCATCAAACAGCCCACAAAAAATAGGGACAACAGAGGAGAAACAACTCTGGCCACAGGAAAACAAATTACAATGCAGTCCACGACTAGATCAACAAGAACTTCAAGGGACAATCTCATGAAAAAGGCTTTTCCACCTCCAAAGCATCAAAAATGAGGAAGTTTCTGCTGAGCACTTCTCTCTGAACAGTGGCAGAAGGTTGTTGCAACCCACCCCTGAAGGTGGGGTAAATGAGGCTCTTGTTAACAGATCTCTTTGAGTGGGTTAGAGTGAGATGACATTGAATTACTGGTGTAGACAGATAGATAGATTGAGAGATAGATAGATAGATAGATAGATAGATAGATAGATAGATAGAGAGGTAGAGAGAGAGACAGATAGATAGATGTGGCAGTTTATTTTAGAACAATTTGTTTGCAATGGAAAGGAGGTATGCAGCCACCTTAGCTATTAACCATAGAAATACAGCAACACAGAATCTGATATAAATTATCTCACATAAAGATATCACTTAAGAAAATATGAAAGGAGAAGAAAGAAAGGAGTAGATAGTGGAAAGATCTCACCACCCTTGGGTCCAGCAGTGAGACTTGACTGTTGCAATTCTGATGCCCGTGGTCAAAGCGGGCAGCTTTGGTGTTTTATGGCACCATCTAAGACATTGCTTTGCCTCTCACAGGACTGTATTTGGGCCAGTTACACCCCATCAGGATGGATGAAAACCTTCAGCCCTCCCTGTGAGTGTCCTGATGCCTCCCCTGGGGGGGAGTTTTGCACCTGAGCCTCACCAGGAGGACACTGGCATGAAAAAAAGCACTATCCCACCTCACAGGATCTGTTTCTTATTGGCTATTTTCCCTTATCTGGCTCAAACCCCAGGTTTGTTGTGGTCATGCTGGTGGTGGTGGGTGCTCATCCTTCAGCCTCTGGGCTGTTCTTATGCACATCAGAGGTTTCACCACCACACACCCAAAAATTCCCCTCCTGCCCTTCAGACAGGGGGTGCAAACCCGACCTCAGCAAAGCACCTGCTGCTTTGGCAAAGGGCTGGTTATTTGAGTCATTAACCATTAATATTTCTGTCTCTCACAGGTAAAAGCACAAGAAAACCTACAGAGATCCTCTAGAGACACAGTGATTCTAAGTGTCTGTGTATTTTGACCTCCAAATATTTTCATTTTCAGCCATTTCAAAGTCCTCCGCAAATGTGGGATGACAAATACAGATCACACTAATATAGGTTAAATAAATATAAAGGGCTTGATTTTCTGATTCATCCTTTCTAAGTCCTGGGAGGTTTCAGCAGTATTCCTTGGGTTTTGCATATTCTGAAACCAGCCAATTCATAGTGACTGCCTGTACTACTTTATAAAAAAATTAACAAACATATTTTTTAGCAACGGGGTGATTAAATCAACCAAGTGTTACTTTTGCTGCTCTCAGAAAACAGAGTGGTGCCTAATCGGTAAGCTGGAGAGATGTCTGCACAAAACTCCTGCTTGCATGCAACCAGATATGACAAAACCATCCACCTAATGGAAAAACTTGTGGCTTTCTCTAAGAAATGGGAATCTGCTTTATCTTTATGTGTGAGGGAAGAAGCTGTTAGGATTAAGACACCTCTCATTTTACAATAGTCAGGACTAATTTGCCAAAGTGATGAGAGCAAGCCATTGCAAAGTCTCTTTTTGCCTCTTTTTCCTTGCATAGGCTTTTTGCAGAGTCTGTGCTCCATGATGATACCACACAATTTCACTCTACTTGAGAGCCAGGAACAATTTTCTTAAGGCTGATTTGAGTTTCTACCACTTCCTGTGATCTGCAGATACGAGAAAATAACAGTTTATTGAGCATTTCTCCTTTTCTCCTTGGAGGGTCAGCATCATTTTTTTTAGGGACTGCAGTGGGAATGCCAGGTTAGGCTGTCAACATGGTGCTGAGGAGCTCAAAAATTAGTGCTTAAAAGAATAAACCACGAATAATTAAGAAAAGAAAATTTAAAAAGTGTTCATAAACTCTTCCTCATTCAGTGCTCTGCCCCTGCTGTCCGTTCTACGAATGGATTTTGGTTAGCAAAAATCTTCCAAAGTTATTTTTTAAAGTGGGTACCCCACTTCTATGTTCACGTTATACAAAGCTTGCTACACCATGTGCACACTTTCATAATTGCAATGTAAATAAGCAGATAAATTTAAGTAGATAAATTATTTCCATAGACAGTTTTCCAGACTCTAATTATCACCCTTTGGTTGCTGTGTGTTATTATAATGTCAGACTTTTCCAGAAAATGCCAAATATTAACCCTTCTTGTGAACGTGCTGGAATTAACAGGTATTCTGTCTCTTAAGGGTTATGTCAGAAAAATCTAGATATAGAGATAACGCAGCTTTAAAGTCAATACCTTCTGGTAAAGAAGGAATACAGGCAGCAAACTGTTATAGAGATGCTTAAATAATGTTACCACGAGTCTTAAAGATGACATCAGAATTCGGTTTAAAGTTCTGAAAACGATGGAATCAGTAGAATTAGCTTTATTGGTGTGTAAATTCACAGAGCGTTTTCTGCTCTTTCTTTAGTGGTTATTTTCCCTTGGTGTGTCTGCAGGACAACGGCACCAGGAATCTCAGCTCAGGTGGAAAACAGGTGGGTTTGGGTTGGTAAATAATAAAGCAACTTGTGTATAAACCTGCCAGTGAGAATCCTGGGCTCGGTGCAATTCAAGCTTGAAAGAAGTTTTTAAGTTTACCGATAAAAACCGTAAAGAGATTTTTATTGAGCCCAAAAGCAAAAGAAGTGAGGGAGAAGCAAGTTTTAGCTTGCTGATATTACAAACCAGGTGAGGAGGAGGGCATACAGCTATCCCAGCCCCTCTCATCATTTAATCCTGCTCCAGCTCAGACCAGGTCTAGCAGGAGCACCCTTCGGTGCTGCCCAAGCCTCCAGCAGAGCAGAGGCTGAAAGCTGAACCCCCTTCTTCACAACCTCTTAGAAAAAGCTTTTAGAAAACCTTGGGAATGGCATTCTGCCAGCCAACTTCTCAGCTTTCTGTGATTAATCTCCCAAAAGGGGCCTTTGAACCCCTGCCAGCCTGCCACCAGGTCCTTGTGTTTTTCATCGGGTCTAAAGGCAGTCCCGTGTACCAAAAAGAAATAACAGTTAATGCACTGCCAAAAAAAAGTCTTTAGGAACTCACTGACCTTTTTTTTTTTTTTTCTTTAATTTAGACACCTCATTCTGCACCTTCCTTAGTTCTCATGTGGATTTATCCCTAAACAAACATCCCTGAACCTTTGTCACCTTTGAACACGCACCTACACAGCCTAATTACTTTCCCCTTTAGGAACCCATTCATTAACACTGGATGGAAAGTTATGAAATACTAGGAGTATGTAAAGATTGGTTTTGCAACGTGTCACAGGCACTTTTAGTGTCAGGGACCTACAAACAGCTTCTGTGGGAAAGAAACAATTACAGGATGGTGAATTTTAGCAGAACAAGGTATATAATTTGCAGGGTTATTTTGAAGAGCGAGTATTTGAAGATCAAAGAGCTAATCCTTAATAGCTTTTAATGTTTAGAAGGAAAAACATTTCTTTTCTAAAATTTTGTTTTAATTACAATGCATAGTGCAGAAATTTCTTTTGTTTTCCCTTAGAAATAAAATAATGAATGTAATGGAAAATCATTTTCTTTGGAAAAAAAATAAATAGAGAAAAGGAAAAGAAGCTGTCAGCTAATGTCTGTTATACTTAATCTGTGAAATCATTGTTTTCTGCCATGTCAGATCTACTTTGTTCATCAGGAAATACTGCTAGAATAAGCTTATCCTCAGGATTTGAGATGAGGAGTACCTTATAGTAGAGACAATCACTGGTGCAGCAATGCGTGAATCACCTCCTGTGCTTCCCGTGCATTTTGCCAGCATCCATGCCTTTCTTAAAAAATTAACATTTTTTCTTGGTAGCTATTAACACAGATTCTAACTACTCAAAACCTCTTACTCACCTCTTAAAACCACTGTATGTGCACTCTGACTTAACAAAGTGTCCTTCTGAAACCTGCAGTCCACTCCAAACACTGCAGTTTGTTCCCAGTTTCTTCAGATCAGAGAGTGAGAGAGTTGTTTTATCACTCACGTCACACCAGAGAATTTTCCAATTTTCCCAGGTTGCTGATATTTTTAGAGAAGGGATTAACTACAAACCTCAGTGAAAATTTCTGAGAAAAAAAAAAATAGATAGATAAATAAATAAATATTAAATAAACCTTCCTTAAACTGTTTAATCTGGCAAATAAAAAGTACCCCAGCATTACAGGGTTGGTATCTTGTTGCCTGATTCACATAACAAGATTTTTATGCTGCATGAAAATGGAAAAAAAAATGGCAATGTTGCACAATACCGTGACAATTATTGGTAAATTCTATAAAGATGCTGATCAATTTGAGCTTGTACAGAGACAATAAAGCCCAAATAGTTAATATATGGTGGGAAAGTGAAGGGAAACATAATATTTTCATTGCTCAAATACGTGCTGATCTCAGTCCAAAGGTTAATATTACTTGCTTTGTCTTGTAATGCCATCCAAACTCTCAAAAAAGTCAAGGAAAATCAAAAACAAAATAATTAAAAAGAGAAGAAAGATCTAGACTATGATAAACTAAAGGAGAAAGACAAGAGGTGGCATGAAAGACAAGAGAGCTAATTTGCTGGATCTCGTGGGTTTTTGGAGGGGGTCAAGTAAGTAAGACACAGAAAAAAAAAAAAAAAGCAAATGCTGTTTTATGACCTCCCAAAGGGTTCAGTGCTTGAGTCCTTGATTCTTTTATTCAGTAGTCCAGGGGGAAAAAAAAAAACTAAAAAAAAAGAAATACAAATGTACCAAATAAAAGGTGACCTAAGAAGCTTTCACACCTTTATTATTGCATACCTGGAAACACGCTGTGGTTGCCTGTTACTTCAGAGGGCTTCCACTGCCTGCAAACGCACGGCTGGTGATGAGTATTGCCTAAATGAGATTTTTTTTTTATCCCACAGATATGTTATCTACTTATTGCTGGCAGTGTGCATGCAGAACATCTCCTGTTTTTGGGGCTGAGTGCTGCTCTGTACCGATGCAGGTGCAATTAAAGCTGCACATCCTCCCTTACAGGCCCCGTGAATGGACGGAAGAGCTGCCGGCGCCTGCAATTTGTCTTCTCTTCCCAACGCTGCTAAAGCGCCTGCACAGTCAAATATTTAACCACACTGTGATTTCCAGGATTGTGTAGGTGAGCAAGGGGAAAATTCAAGCAGTGGGTGAGAGATTATTCCTACCTAAGTCGGAGTGTTCTGAGTTCTAAGTGCTGAGAACGAGCTGCTTTCTGTGCCGCGCTCGTCAGCTCCGCCACGTCGCTTACCGGCCTTCGGGTGCCACAATTTTCAAGCCACATTATTTATTAGATCTATAAACACAGGTGCCCTGTGTCTGCTGGACACCAGGATATCTCACTGCCTCTGGGCTTTGTGTAATTGGCAGGAGGTGCGGCGCTGGCACACGCGTGTTTCTGAACACAAACGTGCGTGTGCCCACCGTGTGCTGCAGTGGTGTGGGCTGTGCTGCTCTACACCTCTTCCTGGCACAAAGGAATGTATCAGCACAGCTTCTGAACAAGCATTCCTTCCAAACTGCCCACCTTTAAGGAACAGGCAAGACTGCTTTGCTTGTTTTTGCGAGCTTCCTTCAGCCTGATGGGCAGTTTTCGCTTCAGGGATAATCTCTGGGGTCTCTCTTTACTCCTTTCTTTTCAAGTTCTGGAAGAGAGGAGGATTATTTCAGAAATTTGCAGTCAACAGATGGCAGGGGAGAGGGAAACAGAGGGAGGGTGAAGTGATCAGAGAAGGAACACAGAGCTCTGTTAAAATGCAGTTATAACAGGACTCGCCTGCATCTTTTCTTTACACAGTAAAAGAGCCCAAAATAAAGTGTTATAAGCAGTGATAGTAACAGACTTACTGTGAGTTATTTGCTTTGTGTCAGAGGATGGGCTGGATAAACCCCAGAAGTTCATTCTAGATCTCTGAATTGCCTCACACCCTTGCCCCATGTTGCACTACATCACTTAGGAATCCACGCACCACCTTTTTATGCAATTAAGAGAAAGAGAGACAAATAGACCAGAGACTGGCTGGTAAATTTCCCAGCTGTGTCCATGATTTCGATGATTTTTGAAATTTTAGGTATGTTGCACACAAGAACTATGACCTAAAATTGCAGGGATTTACTTTTAAAAAAGAAACTTCATATATCATGAAATCCCTCAGCAGATTACTGTCAGGGCAGAAAAAAACGTATAAAGGAGGGTATTAGATGGCAATGTTTATCAGTCATGAAAATATGTAGGAAGAATCAATTATAAAGCAATTTTGAGGATAAAAAGTATTAATAATATTAATAATAATAATAATAGTTATTGGGGTTTTTTGTTGTTTTTTGGTTTTTTTTTTTTTTTTCAAATGTTAAGGAAAAAAAAATAGTCAAAATTATGATCTGAGCTCAGGGATGAAAAGGGAATGAAGAAAGGGAGTCTCTCCAAAAGAAGGAAAACATTTTGCCATTTTTCTGCTCGCTCCTTTTCTGAGCAGGCTTCACTTTCTCTGCCTTGTGGAACTACCCAAAAGCTGAAAACAGCTCCAGATCTTTGCTGGCAATTTTTCCACACGTGCAGTAATAGGTAAAAAAGTGCATGGGTTGCTGGTGGAAGAATTTGAGATGTCCAGTTGAATGAACACAGTTTGATGAAATATCCTGCAAGAGTGAAAAGGAATGAGGACNCACAAGAACTATGACCTAAAATTGCAGGGATTTACTTTTAAAAAAGAAACTTCATATATCATGAAATCCCTCAGCAGATTACTGTCAGGGCAGAAAAAAACGTATAAAGGAGGGTATTAGATGGCAATGTTTATCAGTCATGAAAATATGTAGGAAGAATCAATTATAAAGCAAGTTTGAGGATGAAAAGTATTAATAATAATAATAATAATAATAATAATAATAATAATAATAATAATAACAACAACAACAACAACAACAACAATAATAGTTATTGGGGTTTTTTTGGTTGTTCTCTAGGGTTTTTTCCGAATGTTAAGAAGAAGACCAATAGTCAAAATGATGATCTGAGCTCAGTGATGGGAAGGGAATGAAGAAATGGAGTCTCTCCAAAAAAAGGAAAACATTTTGCCATTTTTCTGCTCGCTCCTTTTCTGAGCAGGCTTTCCTTTCTCTGCCTTGTGGAAGTCACCAAAAGCTGAACACAGCTCCAGATCTTGGCTGGCAATTTTTCCACATGTGCAGTAGTAGGTAACAAAGTGCATGGGTTGCTGGTGGAAGAATTTGAGATGTCCAGTTGAATGAACACAGTTTGATGAAATATCCTGCAAGAGTGAAAAGGAATGAGGACTAGATGCTCCAAAAACAAGATTCTGCTGGAGATGGAGTGGCCTGTGGGGTCTCCCAAACCTCNAAAGAGACTAGAAACTAGTGTGGAAACACAGCACAGAACCCATGGCAGAGCAATTAGGAGGCCACATTCTGGTGTTTCTTTGTACAGGTACACTCAAAAACACACAGTCTGGGAGATTTGCTGCATGCTGGACACCAGTACAAAATGCCTACAAATCCTACCTGAAAAATGAAAATGCTACTTCTACTTTGTGGTAATTGGCCAGGAAATAGCCCTATTTTTCTATGTATTTCAGCTTTTCCTGAGTGCTTGTCGGGAAATTAATTTTTCCTCAATTGCAAGCGTTTAACTTGAATAATGCTCTTCAGCCAGGACAATTTTTGTTCTGTTTTCTCGTTGTGGATCGCTCAGTACTACTTACACTCTGAACCCTTGGCCTTGCTTACCCCCAGGTTCCCCCAATGACTTGGGGACAGTTTGTCCCAAAAAAACCAGTTTGTTTTGCTGCGAGCTCTGTGTGCGATTATCTTCCACGGGCACGCGTGTGAGCTCAGCCAAGCTACGAAAGCGGCTGACAAATGAGCCATTTATTTGATACAGTAATGATCAGATTTATCCAGGGCCTGTGCACTGCCTGCACTGCAGGTATGTTAATCAGAAAGCTGGGGCTGAGCTTCCTCAAGGTGACAACTCACCAGGTCCTTCCTGAAAGCCTGTTTTCCTCTGTGCTGGGTGTAATACTCGGATGGCTGTAATCCCTCGTGGTCAACTTTTAAGCCGCCTTGAATGGTGGCTTAAAAGTTCAACACAACTTTTAAGATGATTTCAGATAATTATTTTTAAAATAATTTAATTATCTGAAATATAAAAATTTTTAAATTTCAGATAATTTCTTTTTTTTTTTCCCCCCCAGGCACAGTTCAGGCACTCTTCAGGCTTTTTCCAGCTGAGGGTTTTTTCTGGATGTGGATGAAACTTTCTGAGTGCTCTTGTCAGCATCTGTCCCCTTAGTCTGCCATTTTTAAAAAAGAAAATTAAGATAGGATTCAAAAGGAGGCATGTACTTGCATTAACCTTGCTTTGGTAGATATTTTTTTGATTCTCACATGGCCAAAAACCCTTCCCAAGTACTCTGAACTTTTAAATGATCAATAGAGGTGGCTCCTTGGATGGAACACTTAATTTTTTTTTTTTTCCTTTTTCTGCAAACAGGATAGAGGGGTCTGTGGATTCTGCTGTGGCACCATGTGTTGAAGTGACTCCTAGAAGGACCCTGAACTCCAAAGCAGCTCAGTGCATTATCTGCCTTTCTAGTCAACAGGTTGCTCTTCTTTTATTTTGTGAATCTTGAAAATTTTCTGCTGGCTTGGGAAAGAAAGATATGTCTTCATCCTTGTGCAGTAGAATAACCTTGCCTGTTTGGGTTTTTTCGATTTTTTGTTTTGGTTTGGTTTGTTTGTTTGGGGTTTTTTTGTTGTTTTGGGGTTTTTTTGTTGTTCTGTTTTTTGGTTTTTGGTTTTTTTTTTTCCAAAAACAACCTTGCCTGTTTGGTTTTGGTTTTTTTTCTCCATAAGAATCAATAAATAAACTGATAACTAAATATATGCACCAACTCAAATGCTGATCCTAATTTTGCCTTCCGTTGTCCTGTGTGGGTATTTTTATTAAATTTACTACTATTGACCTGGAAATATACTATTTACTGAATGCCTTGAAATATGTCTAGGGAAAAATCAAATGCTATATATTAGGAAAACAATTTCTGTTATTTTACATGATCTCCAAACCAGTCTGTGATTGATATGGGATCACCATCATATTTTTAAAACAGAAAATAACCTACTTATTTCATTTTCTGCCTGTAACACCTGCATTTTTTTTTTCCTTGTAGAAGGCAGTCTGATTTTCATTCCACCAAAAAGTTTTGAGTACTGACAGCAAATATGGAAATATGACTTGATGTTGCAGTGAGAAAGCAGAATTAAATTCTTCCTGTTTTTATGGGCTCATTCTGCTGCATAAATTGAAGAGCTGAAGAAAAAGATTTCTTTCTGAAAAAACCCTCACACTTCCATACTTGTATACCAGAGCTCTGTAATGTGACACAGCCCTTATTTAACCTCTCTGATATGATGCATCTAAAGGAAGAATACCTGTAGCTGAATTTATTAGGTGAAATATGAAGCTAAAGGCAGTTATTTATTTAAATAAGTGTCTTGTGCCTTCTATTTCACATAGTGACACAATATTTGTAAATTCAGCTGTGTGTTTGTCTTTATTCAGACAGACATGGTAAAATTTGACCAGGAATGGAAGTTAACTTTAAAACACTCTAACCTTGATACAAATGCACAATTGCCGATGGAGTGCAACATTTAATCACAGTCTATCATAGGATATCCTGCCATTCATAAATTAGCTCAAGAAAATGGAGGCACTACTTTTAGGGAATACATTGAACCACAGTATGAATGAATAGTCATCAGGACAATATCCAAAAGAGCAAATTAAGGCCTGATGCACAAGTGTGGGATACGAGGCATGTCAGTCTGAAACTGTGACCTCAAACCTTCACAGTAACTCCTTAACCTGTCAACACTCGGATGAGAAAGTTTCTTTGTAAGGCAGGGTTTCTTCTTTTTACCCGTGGTGCTCCTGTTTAACCTCTACTGAAGCTCCAGTGAAACCAGAAGCCAATTATTCACCTCTCTATAGTCCTGGCTAGTAGTCACCTGTGTCTTATATGGGGCCTTGCTTTGATTTCTAACGTGTAGATTTTTATCTGATTGATGAAAGCATTTTGCATCTTAATTTAGAGTTTGCAGCCAGACAAATCGAAGCATCGGAAGAGAAAGATATTGTCAAGGTCACCCAGAAAAACAGCAGCAGAATAAGATGTACAACACTTGTTGTTTGCTATGCAGGAACCTTTCTGTACCTTGAACACAAATCAGGTACAATAATTTGACTGTTCCTGCCATGGACAGTGCAGCAGAATATATTTCTGAGACAAGTGTGAAAAGTGCAGGCCTGAAACTTCAAACTGTTTTCAACAAAAGCTTTATTCTCCTTTGCATGTAACTTGTTTAAAAGTAGATTTTCAAAGAGCCTATGTCTGAAGGGAAAAGTCTTTATTTGAACGAGCTCTCAAAATAATTTGTTAGAAAACCAGTGAGCTGAAATATTGGGACCAGTGTGATTTAATATCTGCATCAATGACACAGATGGGGGCATTGAGGGCACCCTTGGCAGGTTTGCAGGTGACAGGTCGGCAGGTGACACCAAACTGAGGCTGCAGTGACACTCCTGAAGGACAGGATGGCATCCAGAGGGACCTGGGCATCCCCAGCAGGGTCCCATGGGGATCTCAGGAGCGTTAACCAGGCCAGGGGCTGGTGCTGCCCCTGGGTCAGGGCAGCCCTGGCTGGATCCAGGCTGGGGATGAGCAGATGGAGCAGCCCTGGGAGGAGCGCTGGGGGTGCTGTGGGGGAGAGCTGGGACCCGAAATCCCCCATGCTGGGACCCCAAACCCCCTNCCCCAGCACAGGCAGCACCTGGAGCTGCTGCAGCCAGGCCAGAGGAGGCACCAGGGTGGGCAGAGGGATGGAGCAGCTCTGCTGGCAGGAAAGGCTGCCAGAGCTGCCATTGTCCAGCCTGGAGAGGAGAAGCTCTGGGGGGACCTCAGTGTGGCCTTGCAGGGCCTGAAGGAGCTGCAGGAAAGATGGAGAGAGACAATTGCCGAGGGCTGGAGGGACAGGAGCCAGGGAATGGCTTCCCAGTGCCAGAGGGCAGGGCTGGATGGGATCTTGGGAAGGAATTGTTCCCTGGGAGGGTGGGCAGGCCCTGGCACAGGGTGCCCAGAGCAGCTGTGGCTGCCCCTGGATCCCTGGCAGTGCCCAAGGCCAGGCTGGACATTGGGGCTTGGAGCAGTCTGGGACAGTGGGAGGTGTCCCTGCCCATGGCAGGGGTGGCACTGGATGGGCTTTGAGGCCCCTTCCAACCAAGGATTCTGTGATTTTATGATATAGGAACATGAATGAGTTTCAAATGTCTCTTCAGTACTCTGGAAAACTGTGAAAGGCATTGATAGATGGCCCTTGGAGACAAAAAGCTAAAAGTATGACTGTAATTCTTTGTAATCTTCACTGCCACTGTTACCAAACTTGCTAATGAACTTTCACAGATTCGTAGGAACATTGAGACTTTTGGCCTGTTCAGTTTCCAGCTTTGTTGTATCTTTCACTGCTGAGCTACAGAGTGGTGGCACCATCATTTTTCGTGAAGACCATGTGCTTGTGTTCAGCATACAACAATTTTAATCCATATTTGATAGTCAGAATCAAATACAATTCTGTATTTTGAGACTTGCTAAATGGACTTTTTTCTCCTATTTTTAGCTTGACAGACATTCTGGGCTGGTCTTCATACACTGAGCCAAAAGAAATTCAAGTGGGCTTTTTTTTCCCATCACCTTCAGCAAACCAGCTATGTAATGACAGTTAGCTCTAAACCAGGAGAGATTATTGAATTGTTGTGAGTGACCCGTGCCAAGAATCAGTGCACGGTCTCTCATGGCTTGTGCAGCTCCAGCAACAATTCTGCGCACTGAGGCTGGGCACGCATTCACCAAAATTCACCCAGATTGAAAGATTTCATCACTTCCTCAGTTGTCTTTTTTTAAAAATCCTCCTGGTTTTGCTCTGAAGCTCTAAAATCTCACGATACGAGGAGCACACATGGCAGAAATGGCTGCAAGGCATTTTTTTTCGAAGTTAACACGCAACAAACATTGCAAGAAATGCAAGTATTGGCTAAAAATTTGTATTGCATAGCTGATGAATTAAGAGGTTGAAATTAATATGTAAGTATTTGGAAAGTTTCTTCTTCCTGTAATTCAGCATTGTCCTTCAAACAACCTGACATGTAATCGCACAGAATTGTCTTTGGTGACTGCACCTTAATCTTTCAATTATTCTAACTGTGATAAGCTCCTGCTTTATTGTAAAGCTCTGGAAGTACTTAATATTGTATTATTTAACTAACTGCACTTAAATCCTAAAATGGTCTACTTTAACCTCAATAATCAAAGATGTTCAAAGTTAACGTGGAGAATGAATGGTGTGGAAGAACATAAAAAGATGATTTGTGCAAGCCAAGAAAATCTGCTTTAATTTCCCTTTTTCTTCCCTGAACTACTTTATTTCATTCTGGTTTTAAATCAGGCAGCGGGCACAGTTGCAAACCTAGGCAGCTGAAATACGCTGAAAAATATGTGTGCATGTATTTAAATAAATAATACCACTAAAACATAACTGCAAAATGAGTTTTAAGATGCATGTTGCTCCTAGCTTTCATCCAGCAGTGCCTGTGTTGTCTGAATAACACTTTTTTGGCAGGCTCATCTAGGAATGGACTATGAACATGGCCTCAAAACCAGGTGCTCACAGCACTCCCAAGCCCTGATGTTCCCTTGAGACAGTGAAACAGCTCTCCTCCGAAAGCTTCTTTGATATGTTCACTCTGGAATGGGCCTAATCAGTCCAGATGGGTTTTGTGGAGAAAAATTACCTGATTTAGGCTCTTACCCTGTAAAGGAACTCAGGTCTTTCCACAGCAGTGACCTGTGCCCATTTCAGCTGAAAACATTTCCTCAGCTCTGTCTGCAGAACCAGTCATGCCCAATCCCACAGCTCACAAAAATTCCCATCGAGCCCTGATCCTGATCCCTGTTGTATGGAAAGAGGCAAAGGAGGAGCCACAATTTCTGCTGGAATTTTGGTCTGTCTGCAAGAAGGCACATGGGATCCGAAGCTTTGTTTGTTTGAAGGTGGTGGCAACAAGTCATATCCTAGTCAGCCAGGAGTTTCGTGATTCTTTAAAATTTTTGTAATTTACTCTGTTTAGTCAGTTAAGCAATGTTCAACTGTGGTTTTTAAGCTGGTCTTGATTTAGATATGTGTTGGCTGAGTGTCAGTAGAAAACCCTGAGAAATTACCTCACTGCACCTGCAGGAAGGAGCTCCATGGACTCACATCCCTTGGAGGACTCAATCAGTAGCTGAAGAACAAAATTCTACAAAGAATGGTTTAGAGGTTATCACATAACTGCAGATGAATTAGATATCATAGGACAAGAAAGATATCTTGGGAGAGTTAAGGAGTCAAAGGCCTGCACACCCCACAAAACTTGATTAGTACATTGCAGCTGCAGTAAGGGAGCCACTTCATGGGTTTGTACACCCCAAAAAACTTAATCAATGGTAATTGTCTAACCAGGACAGCAAATTTAATAAAGCTCTATTCTGCTGGATAAAACTTGGGGTATCCACTAAACAAAGATAGATGGGATGTTCTGGCAGTAATTAGAAGAAACAAAACACCTATTCCACGGTGCAAGACATTGGGCAGACTTTTGGTAGTGTCTGTGAAAAATCTTGGATGTTATAGTGTAAATAAATGCCTGAAAATTGATGGGTTTTTGAAAATGTGTATGGTGAATAAATTCGCCGTATATGCCCAATTTTGACTCAAAATTCTTATTAGGAATGTTCATCCAATAGCTTTTTGATGTCAGATTGAAAACTCTTTGTTCCAGTGGGGAGAAGGAAATGCCAGACTGATGAGCTGACCACAGCTTGTCACAGCCGGAAATTAAGTGAAACTCCCAAAGATTCCAAGAAAAAGAGCACTGAGATGATGAAACCCCGGGAAAGAAAGCAGTGAGGGGAAAATCACAGCTCAAGGTGGAGATCTGGCCCACACCAAGGTGCAGCAGAAGTTAATCTCTGCCTGTGTGAGAGCCTCAAGAGCAGAGATTTAGTGAGAAACTGCACAGAGGGTGGTGGCTGCACTGCTGGCTTACCCAAGTCGGCCACAGCTCATCACTACATGGATTAGGAGCCAGCAAATGTTCCATGCTCATGATTACCCTCTCAAGCCACTGGCCTTAATGAAAGATACTGTGGAAAAAAAAGACAGGTATTTCTAAGGTCTGCAAGCCGAGCTTTAATTACTTTTTCTCTTTCTTTTTCTTTCTTTTTTTTTTTTTCACTGTCCATTATCTCTAATTTGCATTCCTAATCTTCACAAATCTCATTATCTAGACCTTATTATCACTGCAATCATCTTGGCCACATACTTACCTTTCTTTTGTGCAAATTTTTTTTTTTTTTTTTTAATAATTATATTTCTTTCTTCTGACCTCCTGGAAAAAGCTTTGAGAGCTCTTCTAAGATCTAACTGTAAGAAAAATAGTGTCCCCTATATGTATATTGTTTGGCAAATGCTGAGTACTTCACGACCTGTAAAAATTCTGAGTATGTCTTTGACTTGAAGAGCATAAATGACCTCACTGAAGCCAAAGCAAAGCAATCCTTTGCCTAACTGATTTTCTGGCAGCCTTCTTAGGATATTTCTCAAGTAAAACACTTTGCATTTTTGGAAATTACAGCCTTCAGAGTGTCTGTGCAGATAACTCACCTGCAGCACGAAGACCTGCGTCAGCCTTGTATAGCTGATATCAGAACAGGACACAATTTATTTCTTCTCTCCGTTGCTTGAAAAACAAAGAAAATTATGCAGATGAAGAAAATACCAGACTTTGAGAAAAGCTTGTATGAAAAGATGGAATACATGAAGGCTTTTCAGCCTGGAAAAGAAAACTGGTGTGGAATGTGGTGGAGGTGAGTAAAACGACGAATGGCGCAGGGAGCGCCAATGAGTTGGAATTATTTTCTATTTCTGATGCTATAACAGCTAGGGGAATCAAATGAAATGAGCAGGCAGGGGTTTTAAAACCAAAAAAAAAAGAGGTTTACAAAAATGCTTGGTTAAACTGGGGAGTTCCTTGCCACGGGATGCTGCAGGTGCCAATGATGCTAATGCTTTCAGAAATCCACGAGGCAAATTACTAGGAAGAAAATATCCATTAGAAGGTGTAAAACACAGTAATTCACGTCTACATCTGGCTCCAGGCACTTGAGCACTAATTCTTGAAGGTGGAGAAGAAATACGTGAAAAAAATACAGCCTCTGCTTCTCCACTCCAATACAGCCACACTCAGGGGTTTTTTATGCTCTACATACATTTTTAGAACACACATAATTACAAAAAACAGACATTTTTCTGTTTAATTTCACCTGGTTAAGAAAAAAAAAAAAAAGACAAACCCCAAAACACTTCCCTAGTTTATTTACAAATATCTAATATAAAAAAAAACCCAAAAAAACCCACAAAAAGCCCCCAACAAGTTTCTTCACATCAGGAAGCTTAAATAAATTGATCAAAATTAAAAGAAAGTAGAACAGTGACTCTTCTGAGTAGATATCATTGCGTTTAGCCAGGCTATTTTCCTTTCTTTTGCATAATTTTTTCCTGTGAATATTTTTTTTATGCTGACCAGGTGACAGTAGAATGTTCAACAACATTAGAGACTCACTGAATAATTGCCTGGGAACTCAGGTTAAGTAGAAGCACAGTAAAAGGCATTTTGCTTGAAATTGCTCGTGATCTTTTAGTACATCAAGGTTTAAGTGATGGCAATAAAAAAAAATTCTCAGTAGGTGGCTACTGTTGGTTTCTAAATACGGGCAGAAAGTTTTAGAAATGTTGTTGTTACTGTACCTAGAGCAATATTTTCATTGTGTTTGAAGGGTGATGTGTGGTGATCAGATTTTTTCTCTCTGTCCCCTCTCCAAATGCTGAACAAAGAGAGGTGGATATCTCTCTAACCTTCTTTGAGGGCCTCATGTGATGTAACTCCTTTAGTTCCCAGTTCCCTCCTCTCTAGATGATCCAAGCTGCTGTTTTCCCACCAGGTGACCCAGGAGTCTTTCCTTGTCTGGTCCCCACTGTTGATCTGTCTGTTCAAGTTAATCTTTCCCACCAGGAGGGGTGGAAGTGCAGGGAAATGCCAGGAGCCTGTGTGCATTCCCAAACCTGAAACATAACTCTGAAATTTAAAAAAAAACCGCCGTATAACTTGAACATTCGCTATGTGACACAAAATATGGCATTATTAATATTATTTTTAGGCTTTTTAAGGTCATTTAAAAGCGTCTCATAACTGAGATCTGGTGTGACCTTACTGTAGCTTTCCACTACCTGACAAGAATCATGGAGAGACACAATTTACAAGGACCTGGAGTGACAGCACAAGGGGGAATGGATTCAAATTGAGAGGACAGGGTTAGATGGGATATTGGGAAGGAATTGTTCCCTGGGAGGGTGGGCAGGCCCTGGCACAGGGTGCCCAGAGCAGCTGTGGCTGCTCCTGGATCCCTGGAAGTGTCCAAGGATGGAGCTTGGAGCAACCTGGGATAATGGAAGGTGCCCCTGCCCATGGCAGGGGTGACACTGGGTGATCTTTAAGGTCCCTTCCAACCCAAACCATTCCACTATTCCATGATTCTACCATTATTGTCCTTATATCCTGGCAGAACCAAGTTTGCTAAATGTCTGCTATGTTTTGTCAGCCATGTAAGAAAATAAGACACTTAATTCATTTTTTATGAGCTGCACTTCCTCGCCATTGGGATCCTGCTGAAATTCAAGTTGATTTTCTCAGCAATGTTGTTTTGGGTTTTTTTAAAATATCCTGGGTGGTTGCTACACATTCTCTATCTTTGCAGCTGCTTTTACAGTCATTACATTCTGTGTCACGAATTTATGCTGAATAGATTTACAAACAGAATGCGATGTACAATCCAGGTATAGCTGGCTACCGAAGAGACAGAGAAGCTCCCAATAATAGTCTGATTTTCCACCCTGGGGCCTCTGCTTCCACATCTACAAATGGTCCTTCCATACATGTCCTGGTGGAGCACGTTGAATGAATATCTTGATTTTGAATGGAGAGGACGGGGAGAATTCAACTGATATTTACGTAGGTAAAATTGCTCATGGTGAGTCAGTTCTCTGACTACCCAAAAGAACATGATCAAAAAAGGTTTGTTCAAGCTGTGATCTTGCAAACACCATTTTCACCGAAATAACATCCTGCCTTTCCTTTTTCCTCCGCATTTATGGTAATGGAGGATGTCCGTCTGGAAATTTGTAATAAAATATTAACATTCATCTGTTTAAGCCATTTATTGCCCAAAGACAAAATGCCATTGTTTGCTGGCTGCCTCACGAGCGTTTCTGAGTTTAGGCTGATGGGATGGTGCATAGGTTAATGAGGGTTGTGTCTGGGGAATATCTACCTTTATGCATCTCTTGTAATTAATGGCGACAGCTTTGCCATTCTGAAACCTGCCTCTTCGCTTGCTCACAGTCATGAAACAAATATGAAAAGAAGGCAAATAAAATTACCAAAGAAGTAAATACAATCTAAAATTTAAGACTGATAAATCTCTTTTTTAATCTGTATTTTTTACCTGAATCAAGTTTTTTTTTGTTGTTGTTGTTCCTATTCAGAATACTGTTCCTATTTTTACATCCGCCTACAAGATTCTTCTCTTATGTTCCCTTCCAGTTGAGTCCAAAGCTGTTGGAGCTTTGTTTCTTTTAGATATTCCACATGAGGAAATGTTGATCTTCAAAGACAAATTTACTCATCTGGAGGTGTTTGATATTAGGTGTGATTTTGATTTAGTTGGTAGGGAAAGGTAGGTACTTCCTTTTGTTTTGATCACAGAAATCTGTGGCTACCTCGTGGCAATGTTTCAGGCAGATGAATCGTACATTTGGTGTCTTTATTTGTTTTTTTTTTTTTTTTAATGATCTAATTTTAAACTGAGTTTATTTAAAATTTTATATAAAGACAACAGTCCTCTAAGTGGGCAAGTAAAAGAAATGTGATTTTTTGTGGTTATATGTCTCATGGTTGGATTTCTTGGCATCCTGTGGAGCACCAAGAGATGTGGCAGTAGGAAAAAAAAAAGGCACCGAAGGCATCACCAAGCACTGAAATTTCTCAGTCTGTTGCAGGGATTTCTTACCATTCTGGACCAATGAGCATGTCAAAAATAACAATCAAGCCCAGAAATTAGCACAAGTAAGGAAAACCTCTCCAGCTGTCTGGTGTTTAATAGAACAAACAGGTTATTTCATGCTCTTTAGTCTCTTTGCCATAAAATAGTTCCAGAAAATGTTAATTGACTAGGAAAGATATACCCATTGTAGCTCTTTCTTCTTTTCTGCTACTTATAAACACAACAATTTCAGTCACCTATATTTCTGAAATTATTTCTTCATTCCAAATGCATTTTAAACCTGCACAATATGTTTTTAAAAATACTGGGTGGAGAGATTGCATTTGTACCCTGTATTTTCTCTTTTCAGCTGCCAAAATTATTTCTACATCTTTCAGCAAACCATTATGTAACATTCAGCTGAAAAAAAAAAAAAAAAAAAACCCCCCTGGGGTTTGAATTTCAAAAAACANCCTCCCTGTGGATTGAATCTGCAAACATCAGATGCCAGAAGCAAAATGATCAGTTTAGCAGGAGACTGGGGTTTGAAGTGCCACTTTTTTTTTTCCCCCACCTCAAAACAAAATTAACAGTTTTGTCACGAGGGGTGATGAATGCACATCTTCCTGATATTGTTTGTTATTTACTGATTGCAACTCATAGGGATACATCTGTTCCTTTCTGGGGATAAAAGCACTAGTCAGGAAATTCATATACAGTAATAGAAGTCTTACTGTAAACCAAACCAAACCAAACCAAACCAAAAAAACCAAATAAAAAGACCAAACAGAAAAAAAAAAACAACCAAGAGAAATCTTACAGAAAAAAAAAAAAGACAAAATATATGAAAGAGAAAAAAGAATGAAGTGATGCTAAATAAAAAGCACACATTTCAGCTATCAGTCTGGTTATTAAGCAGTGTCATGACTACACAATCACATGCAAATACAGATACTAATCCTGTTGAATGTGTCTGTACTAGAATTAGCTGTGACATTAGGAAAAAGTAATATCCATTGGTAACATTTTCAGCTTTCAGCTTCATCTTTCATCCCTATTACAAAAGAGACTGACAGAGTAATTGATTGGATAAGCTCATTTTTTGGCATTTGTTCCTTATTCAGGTAGGCATTAATTAAAATGGACCAATTTCTACCTATATTATAATCTTTTTCTTTTGTAGCAACCCATACATTAAACATAGGACTTACAGTTTCTTTTCCTAATTTCTCCTTTTTTTTTTTTTTTTTTGTCACAGAGCTGGTAACATATTGCTAGAATTGTTATAATTTCAGTAGACTTCTGAAATGAAAACTTAGAAAATTGGAATTGAAACACACATGTACAGATCTCCTCTCGATTATTCTCAGATGTAAGGCAAGTCTAGAAAAGCCTAGAAAATACTGGTGCAGCTGAAGACATTTTGTTTGTGCTACCACTTCATCCTCTCCACTGCTCTTGCTTTTCCTAAAGCAATTGCCTAAATTTTCTTGCTCACAGGGATTACATTTTGAAAAGTCTTAATGGGCCCCGCTCTGAGGATGAGAATCTCTGCTTATAAATTCCTGGGGCATTTTTAATTTCAGTGAAAAGACTGACAGAGGTTTGTGATATTATTTATGCCAAGTGTAGCAGTGAAATTCTGTTTCCAAGCTATTTGGAAATTCATTCAGCACTTATTAATATATTTTATTTGTTGCAAAGCATAGAAGAAGATGAAGATTTTCTACCAATAAAAATAGAGTATTTCAAATGGGTATGGGAACTTGTTTTCAACTCCACTGGACTTTGTCCACTATTTTATCCAGAAAGAAATTTACAAACACCCCTTATTCAGAAAGGCAGCATTTTAGAGCTGTTTTCTCATGAGTGGAAATTATTGAGAAGGTATGAAGGCGAGGAGAACTCACCCCACCTGTAGGTTCTTTGTTTAAAAACACCCAAAAGTTTTATATTTAGGCAGGAAAGAAAAGCAACAAAGCAAAATGAAAATTAGAAGAGGATGC
>VZRR01007493.1:114745-130110 GCA_013398015.1 Oreocharis arfaki | reverse complement strand
ATATATTTAATATATATTATATATTATATATATATATATATTATATATAAATATATATTTTAAAATATATTTTTTTACTGAATATATGTGTGGCTTGGATGAAAAATGTAACTGCAAGGAATAATTGCATTTAGGAGAGGTGAAAACTCACCTGTGTTGAATTTAAGCCATTAGTAACTGGATGTTTTTTATGTTCAATGGAGACCTGTGCCTACAGTCTGAAAAAAAGGCATCTTAGCTGCCTTCAGATTTAAGAATTATTTACTGTCCCACACTGCAGGAGTGAAATGCACAGATAGATTTAATGTAGAGAGTATCTAAGAGGCCAGCTTTCAGAAAATTAATTATGATGCAAATATGAAAACAAGACAAATAAAATTACCAAAGAAGTAAATACAATATGAATATTAAGATTGGTAAATCTCTTTTTTAATCTGTAACTCTTTTTTAATAAGAAAACTGAGGCCTATTTATTCCTGTTCCACTGGAGAAACTTAAATTATACTTAGTATAGCTCTATTTCTTTTTTTTGTTTTCCTTTGTAAAGAAAAAATTGGTTTACCCAGAACAAGAAAATATTAGATTACTGTTGTGATTTTTGAAATGAATTGGAGTTAGCCAGTCATCCAAGTTTACTGAATTTCAGGATATGTTAAATTTCACTCTTGGGAGGGTGGCTGGGTGAATGTCTGGCAGATGGGGCAGGTAAAACCACCATGGTCTTCCAGGGATAAATGCAATTGATGCCACCTTTATATACAGCTCTTTCTTAGAGAAACAAGCAAACAAAAAAACAAACAAAAAGCCTTCTAGAGGTCTTGTGTCTCGTAAAATTAATCACAGCAAAACCCACAGGCATTTCTAAATGTATGAAAGCATAGAAATACATATTTTTTTTCTATATTCCTGGTGTATTTTACAGGGATATGTGCCAGTTTGGTGTTTCAGCGACATCTTGAAACGAGGTGGTGTTTACTTGAAGAGGGCAGTAGCATTTTTCAATTTACAGAGGTGTAAATTAATCAAATTTTAGGTCCTGCTGCTTGACAGGAGCCAGGTGAGTGACTGCAGCCGCGGTGGTGAATACGTGGAGCCTTGAATTCTGCTCCGAGTCCCCTGCTGTGACAACTTCTCCTTCACTGACCTGGAAAACAGGAATGTAAAAGGTGTTGAATGTGCCAAAAATACAGGCATCCAGTATATATTTAGTATTTAATGCTTGCACACACACAACTCCAGAAACAGAAGCCTTGGTATCTTCCTTTGAGATCCAGGCAGGAAGAATTTTACCGTTCTGTGAAAAAGTTTCAAAGTGTTGAAACAAGTTTCCACTCCAAACCTTCATAAACACTATTGAGTTCACACCCTTGAGCATGCTTGTGCTCAGGAATCAGCAGATATGTGAAAAGAATTGACTTTTTTTTTTGTATATTTCAAGTAATTTTCCATCACTGTGAACATTTGGGGTAATGTTTTTTGTCTGACGCTGCACAAAAGCTGAGTTTATGCGAACAGGAAGGCTTTAAAGTCTTTGGACAAGCCCCCTTCCAAAAATAAAATAAAATAAAATAGAATAAAATAAAATAATACAAAATAAAATAATCAAAACAAACCCAAAACTCAAGGCAAAACAAAACAAAAACCACCCCCAAATAATAAAATAAATAAAATTAAAAAGAAAACAAAAAAAAAACCCAAAATAAAACAAAACCAGCCNAGTATATATTTAGTATTTAATGCTTGCACACACACAACTCCAGAAACAGAAGCCTTGGTATCTTCCTTTGAGATCCAGGCAGGAAGAATTTTACCGTTCTGTGAAAAAGTTTCAAAGTGTTGAAACAAGTTTCCACTCCAAACCTTCATAAACACTATTGAGTTCACACCCTTGAGCATGCTTGTGCTCAGGAATCAGCAGATATGTGAAAAGAATTGACTTTTTTTTTTGTATATTTCAAGTAATTTTCCATCACTGTGAACATTTTGGGTAATGTTTTTTGTCTGACGCTGCACAAAAGCTGAGTTTATGCGAACAGGAAGGCTTTAAAGTCTTTGGACAAGCCCCCTTCCAAAAATAAAATAAAATAAAATAGAATAAAATAAAATAATACAAAATAAAATAATCAAAACAAACCCAAAACTCAAGGCAAAACAAAACAAAAACCACCCCCAAATAATAAAATAAATAAAATTAAAAAGAAAACAAAAAAAAAAAAAACCAAAATAAAACAAAACCAGCCAAACCTAACAAAAAAAACCCCCAAAAAACCCAAAACCAAACACCCCAAAACCCAACTAAATAAAAAAGAAACCTAAAAGCCTAAAAACCTGAATGTGGGGTTTTCACACAATTTTTGTTCATGTAGATGGAGAAGAGTCATTAATGATGATTTTCATTTTAGGTCTATTTTTAATGTTTCAAAAATTGTCACATGGGTGGAATATGAAAATTTCTAGCCTCACTTGCTGCTCTAGTTGAGGGAGAATAGAAAATCTTCCTGGATGATCAAAATAAAATATATGGGCCAACATTAAGAAGAAAAAAATTGCAGTAATGCTTGTGTATAAAATGAGAGTTTGGAAAAAGGCAGGTAATTCAAAAGAAGATTTAAAAGCTAATCACATCAGGCAACCATATTTATGTTCCTATGGAAGCACTTTGTGCTGATTGAATCTAAAAATCCAGTATATCTAGATTCTTCTGTCAATGCAGGACACGGTGATTACCCCAATTTCTTTGTTTGTGACTGATGCACAGACTTTGCTTTGCTGCATTTGTTATTGATGGGGACATGGAAAGCAAGAGATTTCATTAAAATGAAACATAATTAGTAAGGAGAAGGGAAGAACTGCTTTTCTACAAGAAGTATCTCTTAAAATTGCATTTTGGCTAACAAAATTTTCTCCAAAGAAAGATTCAGGATTGCCACGTTGTGGTTGAAAGTCAGGGGAATCCAGCTAACTTAGTATTAAACAAAATCTCCTGACTAGACAAGCTGATTTCAGAATAAAGGAAAAGTTTAGTAGCTTTGATTCTTGGAGCAAATAATTGTTGACTCTGTGGTAATCCTCCATACTCTTTAGTTGCCTTTAGTAAGACTGATTTTAAGAAGAAGTACCTCGGTACTGGACTTTAATAAATATAAATTCAAGTCAACTTGAAGCACTCTGCAAGATCATGCTGAGGGAAACTCTTTAACAGGGCAAATATACTAATAGATAATAGTGCCTATCACTCCTGCCTCGGTTATTGCTCTGGTAGAAATATGTTATTTTTTTATGAACATCCCTGCATTTTTCATAACATTTTTCCAGATTTTTGCACAGTGCTTTTCAGCTCCTGGACAATTAGATCTTCGCAGTTATCCTATCAAAAATAACAAGAGTCTAATTTGAATGGTGCACATTAAAATGCACCCAGCTCTTAAACTACCTATTAGCATGATAATTGCAGCACTCTGTACTTATAGGCCTGGAAAGAACAGCTTTTATTAGATATGAATCTGGTGGTGGCATCACACAATACACACTAACCACTACACAAAAATAGATTATCTTACATTAATTACTTGAATTGCTCTGAAAAGGTTTCACAGCCTTTCTCTCTTCCAGCAAACATGACACAGGCACAAAGGATGCTCTTTTTCAGCTGGAGGCACTTAAAATATGTTGAAGAGGGGGTGTCAGCATAGTGCATAGGCCTCAGGGGATGTTATCTTGCCCCGTGCCCAACACAAGAGCTATTACACAGCCACATTTGCAAGGAATTGCTCACAAGTTCCTTATTCCTCCCTGAGAAGCATTTCAAGCTAATTTTGAGAGGTCCTCTGGTATAAATATGCCCTGAGGTACTCGTTTCAAAACCTCAAGTAGGGTGCTGAGTAACACCTACTGCTGTGGGAGGGAAAAAAAAAATTGCATTGTGGGTTAAACTAGGAAAAAAAAAAGTCCTCACAAGTGACACAAAAATCTCAGCTTCAGAAGCTGCAGTAAATATCTGACTGTTTCAGCTGGGAAGCAGAGGATGTAAAAATAAACACACCCTCAGCCTCTGGACAAAGCAAAGGGACCCCAAAAAATCACAGCTGAGAGCTGCAATGCCCATTCCTGACTGGGTACCTGTACAGGCTCTGTAGGTGTAAGGGTAGGTGGAGCTCAGATTATTTCAGAAAGATTGACATTTTCCAGCTAAAAGTCGCCCAAACTTCAAAATCTTCTCCAACAGGGGAAATGTTTGGAAGTCGGCCTCTGAAAAACTGTGCCTGCTTTATAAGGCAAATTAAATCAACAGATAATTAAGTAGAGGACTATATTTTCTCACAAATGAAATACAGTAAATTAGTACCACGCTCTCCTGATTCAATGGAAATGCCTGAGATTACTCCTGTTGGTTTATTTGCATAGTGGGAGCATTAAAATCTTAGCTGAAATGTATGCAAAGAGCAGGGATTTTATTAGCTAGTTTCAACTCCTCTTGCAATTCAACTCCAAGGACAATACAGGAGTTTAAATTCTCCTACCAGCTTCAATAATCAAAAATTTTGATCAAAGTATTCAATCAACAAGTTTTAATAATGATACAATATATGCATATGTAGTTATAATTGTGTGGTTTATGCTTCACATTCATTTTTCTTCAGAAAAAAACAAGACAAAATCAAACCGACAGAAAATCCCTCACACCTCCTCCTTCCACAAAGACTCCACCCAAAACCCTTACAAGATTCCCTCTCCAGATGACAGAATCATTTAGCCTGATCAATTTTGATAATGCTTTCAGATCTTTCCACAGGTTCCTTACCTGCCTGGATTTGAAAAAAAGGAATCAGTAAGCCTGTAGAAAGCTTATATATCTATCTACATCTATGGAAATAAATATTACTTAAAATCATTCATGGTAGTTTATAGAAATTTTCTAGTTTCACTCATTTGAGCCTGTCCAGCCTTACTCAATCAATTCCAAAGGAAAGAAGAGTTAGGACTGAGAGATTTTGAGTTCTGAGATGGCTGTATTTATTTTGTATTAGGTGGCGTAGCTTAAGACCTAAATTCTGAAAATTGAGTGTGTTTACGAAATTAAGGACTGAAGGCTTTTTCGTGAGCTCAATTGCAATTTTCTCCACCCTGCCCAGGTCCTCAGCTAACAAAATGCAATTAGCAGCCACTTAGCTACAAGTTACAGGCCTCAGATATTATATTCAAGCTCTTTGGGTGAGTTTATTGGCACAGGCACTGGGTCCACAGGAGTCCAAGGGCTTGTAGAGCCTGAGTGCCACCGACTGCACTGGCACACACGAGGGGCCAGACACCAAGAAGCAGAGATCCAAAAATGACTCCTGACTGTAATTCCACAGCTGTGCAACAGGGCAAACTAAACTGTAAAAATGTGTTTTCTGTCCTTCAAAACTGTGGACTCAGCTGCCTCTGAGTGATTCTGCAGCTTCCGTGGGAGTGCTCCCGAGAGGGAGAGCTGCGAGAGCAGGGATGCAAACCTCCTGCTGTGGGACCAGTGTGCCATTTTATTTCTGCCATGATGCATCTTTGTATCAAGAGTCAGGGGAGAAAAAAGGAGAGAGAGGTCAAAATGCTGGGTCCTTGACAAGCTCACTTCCAGCTTTATTTTTGTGGGATCTAACTCTCTTCAACAAAATATCGTGTCAACTGCTTGTCCTCGCCACAACCCGGCCAAACATTTAAACTGGGTTTTTAAACTACTGGGCTGTAGTTGAATGAATTACATGAACTGAATGAATTGTTGTGTTTCAACTCATTGCATTTGATTTTGGTTTGTACCAAATTGTCACTGTTGCTATGGTTCTCAAGCCCTGGCTATGTAAGTTCATGTAATACCAGTTTAGAGGATACTTAGGGCTTTAGGAGCAGCTCCTGGTTTTCAGGAGTGAGCCTTCTCTGTAGCACCACAAAGTTTTAAGGAGCCATGCAAGAGAAATTTTGTTCACATGCTAATGCAGCACATTTGTGAGTAGTTTAACGTCCTAATTTTACAAACAAATGTTTCTTTAGATATTAAATTGAATGTTGTATCTTGAAAAAATCAGACAGGTGTAGTGATCAAAGTTGCAGGAGATCCAAATAAGCACCTTTTTCTTTATAGTATCTTTCTCTTGTGTAACAATCCTAGGATACAAATAGAATTTTTTGAGGTGACCATCTTTGAAAATTATAATTTTCTCTATAACATTATTATGCCATGGGATTAAAATCAAAATTAAGCAAAGGAATCTCCCACTGTGGAAAACAACCAACAGCATTTCAAAGGATAGAAATACCTAAGGTTCGCACATGAACTGCACTAGAATGAGAAGAATAAGTGAAATATATCCATTAAATGCTGATTTAACCTGTGGAGGATACTGCTCTATTCAAACAGGAACGTAGAAATGGATTTTCCTTTCATTTACTTTCACAGTGTCTCTTAAGAGAGATGGAAACCAAACAATGCTTGACTCAGATTGCAATGCTCTCTCGACTATTTGAATAGGTTTGTTACTAGAATAAATGTGTCTATCACTGTTTAAATATTTAAGTAATTACATTTAATGGCATAAACGTTAGCCTTAGTGACATTGGATATACATAGGAAGTGAAAGTAAAGCAAACTGAAAACCACTGATGAATGAAGAATGAAGGATCTTTCAGAGAGGACAGGAGCAACATATTTTGCAGAATTTTTCTTAAGTGGAAATAAACATCTAGTGGCTCTGCCAGATTCCCAAATCTGCAAGTGACACTTCCCTAGGCTCCACAAGCTGCTGCTTGGTAATGGATCAAGATCTTTACCATTAACCTACTGTGAAAACAAATACAAACCTGGCTGCTGAGCCTTTAACAGTTGGCGTAGTTTATTGCTCATCTATTCTGTCAGAAATATCCGTCATTATGAAATATCCATCAACAGAGAAGCACAAAAGCAGGCATCTTTCAAATTCCAGGAGAAACAGAGGGCCATAGCACAGGAAGTGCCACTTAGGGAAAATATTGGTCAGAAATCAGTCACAAGTGCACGAGCCAGTATGTGTCAGGTGCAGAAAACAGGGAAACCTCTGGAAAATAAAAATGCAGACTGAAGAGGTAATCAGAAAATGGTGCAGCACGTCAAGTGAAGAAGGAAAGAAACCACCATGCATGCTGCCCCCATTCTGTCTGTAGAAGGGTAAGCATCCTCTCCCATTTAATTTTAAATCTAAGTGCCACTACTTCAGAGGAAAAAAACCCCAAAAAATTAAGACAAGAGTTATGCATTTACGTTCTCAATTAACACTTTTTTTTTTTTTTTGTGGGTGAAATCTTGGATAGTTGTTTTTCCAGGAGGTGAAGACAAATTTTTGGGTCACTTCACTATTCTTCTCACCAGCCACAGGATTTCAATCATGGCTAAGTGATGCAGTTGGATAAGTGACTAAAACCTCGAACGCTTCCTGCGTTTGTCAAACCCACTGAACAATGTGATTAACCAGTAGCTAAATTAATTCTATTGATACTTGTCATGTTATGTAAATAGATGTTAAAGCATATTTCCTCAATTTTGGAACAAGCAGGAGGCTTTCTGTTGCTTTTGCTCGTGGTTCCCTGTAGCATCACTGTTTTGGGCTAGATGGCAGAGAAGACCTCGGGACCTGCAGAAACTGAATAACCCTCTGCTGGCATTTACAGAAAATGTTGAATTACTGTGACTTTGTACGCTGCAACAACCCTCAATTACTGATTTGTAGGAAAGCACACAGTACAGAAAATTCTGTATTGGAGCTGCCTGAGGCCATGTGAATATGTAACAATGCGAGAACGTTTTGTCGATCAGCATCTGAGGCAGAAACGCTTTTTAAAGGTCATGCAATTTTTTTTTTTCCCCTTTCTCACTCCTCAAGATCCTTTTCTCTTAATTACATTTTCTTAGTTTGGGCATGGCATACATTAAAAAAGCCTGTAAACAAAGAAAAGTTTATATAAGCAAAGAAAAGATCATTAGAAACCTGTAACGCCTCAATTCATCATGGGTTCTTTCATTGTTTCATACAAAATGCCAGAGACATTTTTGTCATTATTGCCCACAAAATTCACTCTATTTTAAATAAATGATGCTGCCCATTCTTGAACAGCCTCTTCCTTTACTATGAACAGCATGTTTATCATTTTTCAGTTCCCAAATAATATTAATTAACGCCCAGACAAACTTCACCATCACATGAAGGAAGAAGAGAAAAACAAACCAAAACCAATCAAAAACATAAAATCAAGTACCCATAGAAATTCTAAGATTTAGTTTTAGGGAAAAAAAAAAAAAATCCATGCAAGTATCTCTGCTGGACAAATATATATTGGTATAGCATCAAGAACTCTCAAAAAAGAGGATTAATAAATAAGGGTATCAAGGACACAAGCGAAAGAAGATATGGGGCTTCCAGGGTGCCTTGGGGAGGAGGAAATAGAGGGAAGAAAGTGGTGGCTTCTGTCTCCTGAAAGAATGCCTCTTTCAGCCATGGCCAGTTCCAAAGCGAAAATCAAACGCTGCTCCTCTCTTTGTGTCAGAGCCACCTTCCTTCTTCCTTGTGCGCCCTGATCAAGAGAGAAAAGGTGTTCTTATTTAGATTGTTACCCCTCGTTTCAAGTCGTAGCACTTCAAAGTGAACATGAACACTTTCCTCAGAGCTGTGATTTCAAGCTACAGAAGTCAGCAGGGCATGCTCAGCTGTGAGTTTATATTTAATTCACATCCCAAAGGCTTTGCTCAGAAGCAAAGCTCTTAAGCGTTATGCTGTTTTAATGGGAGGTTTTGATCCAGCCACCAGAGAAAGGGCTGGCCAAGACCTGGCCAGTCAGCCTTATTTAAACTGTAGCCATATGACTGAAATAGGGCTTGTTTTTGTGCTTTTTTTAAATTTTGTTTTGTTTTTGGTTTTTTTTTCATATTTCTAGATACGTTTAGTTAGCACATCCTTTTGTAATAGAGTTGAATCTCTAAACAATGAATATCACTCTATCAGAAATAATCTCTGAGGGATCCTTACTGAATGATGAATTTCCCATTACCAAAATTAATATTCATTTATTGTTTCCATTTATTTGCAAAACGGAAATTTAAACTTTAAAAAAAAAAAAAAAATTAAGCTGTAGCTCATCCCTAATAGTGGGGTATTTTGCTGAGGGCAGTAACCATCAAGTCGCTCAGAATCACACAAGTCAGTGCTGTGTAAGAGCATTAAACACCAACCTGGCTGCTCAGAGGGAGAGCCCTGGCTCAGTGCTGCTCTGTGGCTGTCAGTAGAAAGCTTCCCTGCTTGAATTAGATGGATATGGGAAGTGTCCTACCTTTGACTTTAAATCAGTGGCACAGACATCTGTTAGATTAGCTTGTTTGGCCTGTCCCCAAATGAGAACTGCAGGGGTGGAAAACAACATGAGCTGAGATTATTTGCTCAGAGAATCGTTGTTTCCAATTTTTCTCTCTGTCAGTTCCAAGCTGTGTTTTGTGTGCAGCCCAGTCTTCTCCAACCCTTTGATATACTGCTGTTTGCATTGCTCTGGAACTGTGTTTAAAGGCTCTGCCTGAGAGGAGAGCGAGAAGCAGACAGGTAAAGCATTCTGGAGTTTTCCTAGAGGAGCTCCTGTGCTCTGTTGCATTTCAAAGCAGCAGCAGCAGCGTGGCCACTACCAGTAATCACTTTTGCAGATGACAGACACACACTTGATAGACACTGAATAGATGTGATCATTTTTTCCCCACTGGCAAATAACCAAATGACGCTTTTTTGCTAATCTGACTCTGTTTTGGTTTGTCTCCCCTCTTACTGGCAGTTCTCTCAGCAGGGTTAAAGGGACAAGGAATTTCTTCACTGAGAGGAATGCCAAGCCTTGTAGTGGGCTCAGGGAGGTGTTGAGTCAGCTGGAGGTGTTCAAGAAGCAGTGGCACTCAGTGCTCTGGTCTGGCTGACCAGTCGGGAGTTTGGTCAAATTTGGAATTGACCATCTTGGAGGTCTTTTCCAGCCTCAGCAATTCTGGGATTTCACAGATCTCTCAAAATCTAAATCTTTAAAAGTGTCTGGTGTGGAAGAGTCTCTCTCTCTCATCTGCTTCTCATGTGTGTTTATGCCTTGAGAGGGGCCCCTGCTGGGGCACTCTGTGCTCCTTTATATAATCTCAGTACTGGCATTTTCGGGAGCAAAAAAGGAAAAAGAAAGAGCTGCCTGCTGTGCAGAGGCTACTCCTGCTTCAGAGAGTTGGTAAATACCTGTTTTTATTTCGTAATATACAAGAACATGGTCCTAGATCTTTGCTAATTTTGACCTTTCTGAATATGCTGCAAAAACTTGAGAGAATCATTTGCTTTATGCAGCTAAAGGTTCATGTTTCCAAATGTGCCGTCTGGGGGACTTTCTATCTGATTATCCCTAAAATTCCTGTGAAGATATGTGACAGTGATGTAGATACTAATGCTGAAGGCAGGTACTGAAGGATGTGGACAAAGCCATTTTCCCTCCTGCTCTTTTATGGTCGTTGAAATACATTCAGTAACAATTTGGTGCCAAATCAACTTTGAAGTGTTGTCTCTGACATGCATACAAAGGCAGACATCACCCCAAAGTTCTCAACTTCTCTGCTTTTTAGAGACAGTCCTAGGCTGCCTGACTTGAGCTGGTGGAGCACTGCCAGGCTCAATCTGGAGGCTTACGAAGCACATGCCTTCACCAGCAGTGCTCTCCCGTACACATCTTCTGCATTTAGCTCCATTTCTGGGCCTCCTGAGATGTGAATATCAATCAAACCTTACTGCAAAAAATATCCTTTGCCATAGCAGTCCCATATTTTATCCCAAAATCCCAAGTCAGTTGTGTTTGAGAACCCACATTTTTTTATTTTTTTAAATTTTTGGGTTTGTTTGCTTCTGGTTTTTTTTTTTTTTTTTGACAGGATCCAACCTACTGCTCACCTAGTCTGGTCCTCCCCTGAGCTCACCTAAATAGCTGTTTTCCTTTGTCTATTCCTGTATTTTCTAGGCTTTATTCCACTAAATGTGAGTGGGGGTCTTCACGAGAGTTCTTTTTGCTGTGATTGCATCAAATCTTGCAAAATTCATGGTGATGCCAATGTATCCACAATTATGAAGAGTATATGGGTTTTGTGGTTATGGGAGATACAATTTCTAACAAAGAGATGAGCAGAAGATAATTCCCAAATAAAATTTTGAAAAGAAGACCGTAGAAGGCTTAATATAAGCACTGTGCTTCTAAACTGCAACTTTTAGGAAAAAAAAAATAGGTGAATGAATGAATAAATAAATACATAAATAAAATGCTTCCAGGCATCCCTTCCAACCTCAGCCTTTGGTTCCTTCTTCTAAGTGGAAGCTTAAAATACTATTATTCTTTCTACTGCTATTCTTTCTTTTTTATCTTTTCTAGAGCTACTTCAGATAACTGTTCTGTAAACAAAGAATTTCCAAGAGTAAAGGAACAAATGAGCCGCAAATTCTTCATTTTAACAAGAAAAATTCTGCACCAGGGGCTCTGCTTCCCCTTTCAGCAATGGGGTCATGTAAGAAATCGTTTCCCCCAGCAACATCCATAGCTCAGGAATTAGGAAAGCCATAAGGCCTGAAATTGAAGTTATGTAATGCAGCGAAAGAATATGATTATGTTCTGTTCACACCACGATCTTTGCCTATTATGGGAGCAAAATATCAGTTCAGAAGCGGGTTTAATGGTGGAAATAAATGCACATGAGCAGATTTTTGGAAGTGCACAAACACCCTGAGAACTCTGAAATAAACCTGTGGTGCAGAGAGAGGATCTCAGCAAGAAGCTGTCCTTCTGCAGTCCTCACGCTTGCCAAGACAATTTGGAGTTATGCAAGTTCCCAAACTGCCAAGAAAAAGTGTGGAAAAATGATGGCTCGAGTGTTCAAAAGTGCCTGCAGAAAAGACACTATTTTTCAGAAATTTTGGACACCTCCAGTTTGACAGACCCTAAAACTGGTGTCTCTGGATGCTGTTCAAAAAGCAGTAGTAAGAGTGGAAATATTTCCTTGTAAATTCAAAGCATTTGCACATCGAAGGTGTTAGATCAGCACTGTTTTTAGAAGTTCAAATAAGTTCATATACTTAAGCATCATTATCCCCTTCAGTTTAGTGTATTTTCTGCCTCTTTAAAAACAAAACGTAACAGAAACAAAAAAAAAAATTATTCGAAACTTTAGTTCATGATTATGGCAGGAAACAGTTGAATTAAGATTATTTCGTAAAATAACTAATCAAAATTATTTTGCAATTACCTTCTGTTGGTCCATGAAAAGATCTAAACAAGATCTTAGAAGTCCAAATGCAGTTTTCATTTTTCAGCTTGAACCTTTAAGCTGATGAGAATTCAGTCTCTGCTGTGTGGCTTTACAGTCTGCCTTCTATTTCCCCTTTTTTTTTTTTTTTTTTGAACTTTAAAATACTGGTACAGCTGCTGATAGATGGGCCTGACTGCATGATGTTATTTCACCTCTTGGTGTATCCTGGTTTTTCAGGGAATTGTAATGTAGATGAGCATATCTTCAAGAGAAGAATCCTGGCACTAATTTCTTCTTCTTATATAAATCTCCTTGATATGTATTTAAGTTAATTTCCCATAGAGGCCGCAGCTCTCTAAGAGTTACATCTTATCTCTAATTTCTAACAGGTATCCATTTGCCATCCTGCCTGTGACTCTTAAAACGGGGCACTGAAAGTTATTTACTTTCTTCTGTACTTTCTTGCTGCTTTCCTCACAGTTCGGTTTTTTGTTTGGTTGGTTGTTTGTTTTGGGGGCTTTCTTTGTTTGTTTGTTTTTGTTTCTTTTGTGGTTTTTGTTTGTTTGGGTTTTGGTTTTTGTTTTTTTTTTTGTTTGTTTGTTTGGGTTTTTTGTTGTTTTTGTTCGGGTTTTTTTTGTTTTCTTTTTAAATTCTGCACTAGTTTTGAGTTTTGGCAGTTTCCCCATCGTAGCTCTGTGCAGTTTTAGAACAATGCTTAAACCACTCACATATTTTTGTGGTTTTTTTTTTTCCTGCTGTGCTGCTGTCTTCAGCTTCACAGATTACTTTGGGAGTCCTTTCAGGGCACACAGTCCCTTGGACAGCATGAAAAACACAGAATATATGCCAACAAGTCGATGTGACCCCAAGTAAAGTGTCCTCTTGTCACTCTGACTGTGACTCGTGCGGCTTCCCACAGTCCACCAAAGACTTTTCCCTACTTTGAAGGCTGATCTACTTGGAAATAGATATGGTGACTTGAATGCCTAAATTACCACATCCTTCAGCTGCAAGAAATTACTTTCTCTGGAAAAGTAATTCCTATCTAATATTTCGTATTGTATACCTAATCTCTAAAGGACTTTGATGCATCCATTTTCTGTCCTTTGCAAGTGATTTTGATTGGAGAGTACCAAGGAAAATGCTTGCCATCAAAAGACACTATCACAATTATGTCTTTACTCCCTTGATAATGGAAATTTTTGGTTTCAGAATAATTAGGATTACTTTAATATCAAGTAGTTGATCATGCTTCTGTCCTGACTTAGATTCTTGAATTCATGAATGATAAAACAATTAATTTATTCTAGTCTCCCTGGCAGTACTTTTATCTGTGAGAGTGTTTTCTTTGACAAGGAACATAATGAAAGTGTTGTAAAACAATTTGGCAATTGAAGATCACCAAACATTTGAAATACAAAATAGATACAGGTATTAGACTTCAGTGTATTTTAACTACAACAAGGATTATTTTAGACTCAAAATCCCACAAATTCTCCTGGGATTGTATGGCTAATCTTTGCTCACTGTGGTAGATTAGCCATGTTAAGCAAGTCCAATGACTTAAAAAAAAAAAAAAGGATTAATTTACAGAACTTTCCAAAAAATTGTGTGTCATGGACCATACTCCCTCTTATGCTCATGCCTACATGAACCTTCCCCTGCATAAAATCTGTCATGAAAGCTGCCATGTAAATTGATTTTCACTGAATAAAGCAGATGACATGGAAGACTGTATTTCTATCCACTTGATGAGAAATTGGATATGACATTAATGATCCCATCTACAGGGGGAATAAAAAAAGGAGCAGTTCTTCAACTCACAGAGCCATATTCAGCTCTGTGGCACAAGAGCACAGCTAAAAGTTTATTTCTCCCCTGTCAGTTGTGGTTTTGACCTAAGATTAGGGTTTCATTCATGCAAATAATCAGGAGAATGTTGCTCTTTGGACAAGTGTAAGTGTATTGTGTGAGTGAGGCACCCCAGCAGCTGCTTCCCTACCAGTTGCACTGCTTTATTTAGCTTTTTTCTAAAATGTTCAGCATATTCACGTCCAGAAATTATGCCCTCTCCTGTTCAGAAGAGCACTGAAGGCACTATTTATATCAAGCCAGCTGTTTAATTTCCCACAAAAAAAAAACCAAACTACGAAACTCTTCAGTGAGTATATACTATCATTAAAGTTGCAGCAGACAGACAACCAGGAAAAGGATAAAATTTCTTGAGGAGAAAGCCACTTTTTAGTAGAATATGTAAACCCCTTACACTACTGCAACAGTCATTTAGATTTAAAATCAGGTCTGTCAAGCAAGAAATGACACTAAACTGAAAAGATTTGTGGGGAAAAACAAACGAACGTAAAAAGAAAAAGGCAAAAATTAAAACACAATCCACCTTATACCTTTCACAATGGAAACGAGGAAAAAATAAGGATGTGCTCTTACTTGATCATTACACTTCTCTCCTACCACAGGAACTGGAATCAGAGTTAGAAATGTAAGTTATAAAACAGTCACCGAGAAGATGCCTCCACTCCATCAGAATATAAACTAAAAGCCTTAAACACGGCAGGGTTTAATAGTTTGGGTGTAAAGTGGAACTGCCAAGCAAGGGCTTAAGTATGCAAATTTTAGGGTAAAGACCTGGAAGCACAAAATGTTGCCTGCAGGAACAAGGATACACAAATTGCAGGCATTTTGTGAAAATATGGAGTTTCCTCGTGCCGCACGCTTCACTGGCTCACCATGAGACATTTATGTCTCCAGGTGTTCCACCAGAGACATATTAACCCTCCTCCTTTTTTTTTTTTTTTTTTTTTTTTCATTTTAAAAGTAGGCATTTTAAAAGAGTTCCTATTTGCTTCTGCACTCAAGAAGAATGAACCAAATCAGTTTCTTTTCACAGAAAATCCTGTTTCCTCAGTTATTCAGTACTGTTCTTGCTGAGGAAAACATTTAATCAATCATTAATTCCTGCAGCGGGGAAGGGAAAACTTCAGCAATGTTTGTTAACCTTAAGTAGTTAAAAATACCTTTTAAATAACTTAGGGTTAAAATTTGATTTAATCTTTTTTTT